>JADHKL010000028.1:0-257515 GCA_019925545.1 Ophiostoma angusticollis
CTGCAGCATAGTGATGTTGCTTGCGAGAGATGGGGATTCGCGGTACAGGCACAGGTCGTCGGCGTAGCCGAAGCGTAGTTTCCGGTCGGCCCGGAGCACTGGCGCCATGTAAAAGGTGAACAGTACTGGCGACAGCGGGGACCCTTGCGGCGTGCCGCATTCCGTTACGGTGAAGTCCGTCCGGTGGTCTTCCAGCCGGACGCGGACGCGGCGGTTAGGGGGGGTCTGGTGTGCACAACACAAACACGGACAAATGACAAGGTTGGAGCGCAGAGAGCTGAGCAGAAGCCAAGGGGGTGAGAGATAGATTGGATGGCCAAGGTACGGGCATGGATGCAGAGGAACAAATCCGTAATACCCCTTCAAGATTAGATTGCCCCGCTACCCTCTGTTCTATATATACCAGCCCTCCCACCTTCGTCCCAGGAAAGTCACGGGATGGGAAAGACCCTGTCCTGTTAACTAGCCATCACCGAGGAAAGGGTGTGTGACGCCGGGGGGTAATCTCTTGATGTCATACGGAGTAGACTGTAGTCGATCATGAAAAGCTTCATGACGTCATACATTGTAGATGATCATCGAATATGGCACGGGTAAGCGGGGACGGGCAGGACGGACATGCCGGGGTCAGACTGAGACGTAGCCGGGCCCTCAGGGAGCTACAATACGGGGTACGGAGTACATAATGTGGGCAGCAGTCATCTTGTCGGAGCAGGAAATGGGCAAGACTGCGGTAACAGACGCCAGGGTCGTAACAACTGTACAGCTAGATGGACCATCACTCTTTCGTCTCCTTGGGCCTCTTTTGCTGTTGCTTTGCGGATTTTTGAGCATTTATTATGCTTTACGTCTGTTTTTGTTTTTGTTCTGTTTTTGTTCTGTTTTTTTTTGGGGTTTGTTTTTGTTTTTGTTTTTGTTTTTGTTTTTGTTTTTGTTTTTGTTTTTGTTTTCGTTTTGAGTTGTTATTTTTGTTATTTTTGTTATTTTTGTTAATTGTTTTTGTTTTTGTTTCTGTTTCTGGGGTTTTTTCTTTTTTTCTTTTTTGCTGGTTTGATCTTTTCTTTTGATTTTGATTTTGATTCTGTGACAGTTTCTGAATTTGAAATTTCGAATAGGTAGGTATTGAATTGTGAATTTAGATATATAATTTTGTGTTGTCCTCTTTAGGTTTCATTCAGTGTCCATGTAGCGGGCACCCGAAATCCATGTCGTGGCCGAGGAAGCAGATTTGTCCAACTAACGAAGGAATCTTCGATGAAGAGGGAAAAGAAGAAACACGGCCCTGGGTGACAAAGTCTTCCTCAGCCCACGGTCTAACTCCTCCCTCCCCTCGGGCCTAGCTCAGACTGGCCAAGGCCTCACCAGGCCATCACCGGGCCTCAGCCCGTCACAGTCCTGAGTCCAGGCTGTTTTTTTCTAGAGCTGCGATCCAGGTACAGGACAGTTTGCTCTGTCAACGGAACGGCCATAGAGACACAGAATAAGCAATTTTTCACGTGCGGTCCATTCCTCCTGGCCGAGGACTTGTCCTTAGCCACGCCGAGTTTTCTGGCTCATCACACTCGAAAGTAGCCCTTCAAAATTCGACGAGAGGGCGGCAAATGCCTCGTCCCCCCGCCACCGCAGTACTGGCAGTTGGTCGCGTGCCCGCATCCTCGGTTGGATCTGCCTAGACAGTTTAGGTGCCCGATGAAACGCCTGTCTTGCACTGGATGCGGACGAACGACCCGGAAGTTGTCTGCAGCACGGTGTCGAGGCGGAAGAGGAAGCATATAAACTGATCTCTCTGACCGCCTAACGCATCTCCGTTGACGCTCGGCTTCGCCGGTATCTCGGTCCGCCAGCTTGGGCAGTCTTCTCTGGGCCGGCGCCGGAGACCCATGCGGGGCGTCTTGATCCGTGACGGCCGTGGGTGCCGCCCCGCTTGGCTTCTTCGTCTGCCCGGTGGCCGCGTCCCGAAGTGTTCGGAACTGCGCCGCGTTGGCTGCCTGGTCCCCTTGTTGTTACCGAGAGAATGCAAGTAGTAAAACGACCACCTGGTCAACCATGTGCCTCATCTCCATTTCGCACGGGGTCCGCCTGCTCGGCGCCGTCACCAGGCGTGCCGGTGTTATCACTGTTGCTCATGTTTCCAGAGTTCTGCTCATAGATCCTCCAAACAAATCTCTCTTCCTCACGAATCGCCATAGGAGTTCATGACTGCTAGGTCGGCACCTTCTCCGTAGGCCCATATCGCTACCCTGTAGATATTTTGCCGCTCTCTTATGGTTTTTGGCCTCCATCGGTACGAGGACTTTTCTTTATTTTTCTCTTCGCGCGATTCATAGAGCCTCTGACCTGAAACTCCACGCGCAGCGCACGCTTAGGTTCGTTGGCCGGTAGGGTCCGGTGAGTCGTCGTCCATCCAGGAGTTCGGGCGTGGGATCGGAGGGGTTTGTAGCCGCCGAATGGTTAGGCATATTGGCGTGCCCGTAATATGCCGGAGGTGTTGTCCGCATTGTCTATAGTGGAGTCGTAAGTACAATGGGTGGCAAAGGATGACCTGATTCATAAGGGCTTGGGCACGCAACGCAGCCTGTGTCGTTATATCGTGGAAGATGGCGGGTGACTAACAAGAGGATGCATTAGCCACAACTCTTATTCGACAGATCAAAGATCTGCAGACATCTGTGCCGGATGGACACAGAGGTGGCATCCCCTTCGACTGGAAAAAGTTGCGCTCAGTTGGGAACTTGGGAGTTGGGATACTCTGAGATGTGCATGTTATGTAGGGCAGGAGTGGGAATCATGTGATTATGTCATGTGATTATGTCAGAAAGGGTCAGCCACAATGCTAGCCTTACATTTACCAGCCAGACAATTGGCCAGCCATCCATCAGCCCCATGAGCGATTCAGTTAACCTCAGCCAGACGACGCGAATCTCCACCTCCCAAACACAACCCAGCACCAATCGCACACAATTTTCTCGGTCACCAGAAAAGAGCACCGCTCTCAGTCCAGCCTTCCTCAACCCCCCCTCCTCCTGGGGCCCGCACGCAGACGCAACTCACCAACATGTCTACGAGGCAGGCGGCCTTGTGAGTCCTTCCCACCAGGCGAACATGCCTTCCTGGCTCACAGGCCCGATGATACTGAAGGCTAACAAGATTGCACGAACTAGGTCATTGTACCGCCGGTCTCTGAAGCTCGCTCTTGACTGGGCCGTCCACAGACATCTATGGCGTGGCCAAGCGCTCTACATCCGGTCCCTCTTCGAGGCCAACAAGAGCGTCACAAACCCAAGACAACA
The DNA here is from genome assembly GCA_019925545.1 of Ophiostoma angusticollis. NCBI lineage: Eukaryota > Fungi > Ascomycota > Sordariomycetes > Ophiostomatales > Ophiostomataceae > Ophiostoma > Ophiostoma angusticollis. The sequence continues at coordinate 3,291 of JADHKL010000028.1, forward strand.
GAGGGTGAGAGAGAACCACCCTCTAGACACCTCACCTGCATGGCTGCCCGACGGGCATAAACAGCAGACGGAACTGCTAACATCCAGTATTTTACCCCGGTATCGCAGGCCTTGCTGAAGGAGACAGAAAAGTTGCTGGAAAAATGGAAGCACCCAGAGCCGTACGCTTTCCCGACAGCACCTGGCGGTAAGCTCAATCATCTCCATGCCACCCACACGACGGTTCGTGAAAGACGATACGGTGCTGACTGCTGCTATTTGAAACTTACAGGCTCCAAATTTGAGAGAAACCTGCCGCCGCCAATTCTGGACCGTAAGTGATACCGGTGGCCGCAGAACAGATCTACCCGTGAATGTTTGTTTTCGGCTGACAAAAGTGCCACATACAGCACCGCCGCCATTAAAGTTCTAGGTAGTTTTTCATAGTGTAGGCGATGGTGTCTTGGTCAATGAGACATGCGCGCGCCTTTATTCTCGACGTGCTGGGTCGGATGAACGGGACCCAAAAACCATGGAAAGGATATCGTCGACATCGCTCCTGGCACATGCTGCGGTATCAAACTCATAGATAGCACATATTGTAGACAAGAAATCTAATCCTGTCTCTGAATACTCCACGCAGGTCGACTGCAACTCCCTTGTGCAAGGCACGGAGACACAAGAACACAGGAGCGTTTACGAGCTGGACGGTAACGAATACCTTCGAAACATGCGCAATCGCAAAGACCAGATACGTAAAACGTGGCGGAATAACAAAAAGAGTATGCAGAAGCAGAAGTATTATCTTCTCAATTCATGACCGTTTGCCGTAAAATAAACAAAGGGGCCTTAATGTACAACCCTAACATAAAAAAGAAAAAAGAAAAGAAAAAGCAACCAAACCCTTGTGAATCCGTGACCCCTTTGTTATGACACCCAAACAAATCCGAACAGGATAGAAACCATCAAATTCACACCCGCTTACAGCTCCTGGCTGGCATTCTTGCCACCCTTGCCGGTCTTCTTGGGAAGCAGGTCTGAGAAACGCGTCAGCATACAGTCGGATACACAAGACAGCTCGGGAAAAGCGACTCACTCTGGTGAATGTTGGGCAGGACACCACCTTGCGCAATTGTAACATGACCCAGAAGCTTGTTCAGCTCCTCGTCATTCCGGATGGCCAACTGCAGATGTCTGGGGATGATACGCGTCTTCTTGTTGTCACGAGCAGCGTTTCCTGCCAGCTCAAGAATTTCCGCAGCCAGGTACTCGAGAACGGCAGCCAGGTACACCGGGGCACCGGCACCAACGCGCTGAGCGTAGTTGCCCTTCCGCAGCAGACGGTGGACACGACCAACGGGGAAAGCCAGACCGGCCTTAGAAGAACGACTGTATGGCATTAGAGAGGACCCGAAACCAGAGAATGTTGCGAACACGAGAAGGTGTCGGACCAACTTACGTTTGCGAGTTCTTGGAACCGCTGGCCTTGCCGCCGGACTTGCCGCCTCCAGTCATTTTGATGGATAGAAAAAAGGGTGGAAGTAAAAAGGGGTTGAAGATGTGTGAGCAAAGATATGATGCTTGGGTATGTTTTGATGGCGCGAGAGATGGTTGAGAGGAGAATCAAAATGCAGCAACGAAGGCAATGTTGGTGGGGGGAGGGTTTTTAAGTAGTTTTCGCGCTGCGAATGGCGCGAACACGGATCAGCTTTGCTTACCGAGCTAGTCCGAAACAGGACATTACCACCTAAGAACCAGATCACAACAAAACGGCCGTGAAATAAACAACCACCCGAGAATTTATGGAGTACTCCATACATGCATCAATACACCTCTGTCGGATAAATAGCCGCCGCCCACCTGTGCGTGCCTGTCTGGACTGATGCAGCCCTTTTTCTTATTGGCAGCGTTTTGCTCTTGTATTGCTAGGTGGCGGCGTGGCACTGCGCTGACAGCAAGATCAGCTTTCCGTGTCAACACCCTCCTGCCTCCTCGGTCTCGCCTCTCCGAGGATCACATGCACACAGAAAACCATACATGTACATGTAGCTTCGGCCTGGTATGTCATTGACGACACGATGCTTACGGAGTAGTCGAAAGAGATTTCTTCTGATAAGGTGTGCACTGCCACCAGGATACGCGCTTTGCGTATTTTACTTTACTACAACCCGGTTACCATGGCTGGCCCGTGACGCTGAGCCAGGGCGCGGCTCCAAAACGCGTCGTTCGCATGTATACCGTGCATCCTCGACGCGCGCTGTGGCAGCCAGGAAGCATACGGAGTACGGATTAAGGCATGAGACTAATAAAAACAGGTGAACGGAGTAGTGAATTGCGGTGCTCCGTACTCCAAACTGCATATTCCGTACAGATAGGCCGAATCGCGATGGCAGGCTGCCTCATTGTTTTGGAGCGCGCTTGGATGTACTCTACTCCGTTCTGTACTCCGTGATTTCAGTGCCTTACGGAGTATTCTGTATACATGTACATGTAAGGTACAAGTATACAGGCCTTGGCCACACCCTTATTACTCCGTATACATGTACATGTACATGTACTCCATAGCTTTGAATCTATCAGAGGACGAAAGAGAGCGATATCATTGGCTGCTGATTAACTGGAGAACAACAAAGTCTTCCCAAGAAGCTTGACCCACGCAAAGGTGACCAATAATCTGCTTCTATGTGGGTCTTGCTGTGCGATTTTGAGCTCGACGCGCCCCGCCAGACCTAAAACAGCCCCAGCAGAGATACCCGCACAGCGGATGCCGCGCAAAATCAGCAAACCTTTTGCGACCAGCAATCAGCAACAACAGCATCTGCCTGTCGCGTCAGATACAAAAAGGCTGCTGCCCCCCAAATTTCTCGAAGTGTCTTTTTCCCATCAAATATTTTTCCATCGACTCTCAACGCCAGCCAAGTCTATCACATCCATTCAAACCACTTTCCATTTTCGCATCACTTAACTCTTTTTTCTTCCCATCTCATCGATTTCAAAATGCCTCCCAAGGCCGCTGACAAGAAGCCCGCCTCCAAGGCCCCCGCGACTGCCTCCAAGGCTCCGGAGAAGAAGGATGCTGGCAAAAAGACAGCCGCCTCTGGCGACAAGAAGAAGCGGACCAAGACCCGCAAGGAGACGTACTCCTCATACATCTACAGAGGTACAGTATATTCTCGCTTGACGCGTTCTCTCCTCGATGCATAAGAAAACAACATCTGACGCGACTCTTTCTATACAGTCCTGAAGCAGGTCCACCCGGATACTGGTATCTCCAACCGTGCCATGTCCATTCTGAACTCTTTTGTCAACGACATCTTCGAACGTGTTGCCACCGAGGCATCTAAGCTGGCCGCATACAACAAGAAGTCTACTATTTCTTCCCGGGAGATCCAGACCTCGTAAGTCGCACGAGACTTTATTTCCGCCAAAGGTACATGGCTAACCTATCACCAGTGTCCGTCTGATCCTGCCCGGTGAGCTGGCAAAGCATGCCGTGTCGGAAGGCACGAAGGCAGTCACCAAGTACTCGACATCCACGAAATAAGCAGTGTCCGCCTTTTGTTTTGTGTGCTTGTCCTTTTTGCTTTATTCTACCCGAGGACATGGGTTACTTGGCATTTGGGTGTCATGACAAGGCTGACCAGGACACCATTCCTCGGAGCCTTTTAATGCGTTACGGAAGGGTCTGCTTTTTTGTCTTTTGAGGGGGCTATGTTTCCACGGGATTATGGGGTTTGCGGCTGTACATTACCTACAATACTAGGATTTCGGAACGAGCTTTGTCGTGCGCATGAAAAGAAGTTTCTTCGATTAACATTGGCAATTGTTGTCGTGGCGCGTCCTGCGGGTAATTGGAGTGCTATTGTGTATTATGTTTCCCCTGAATCTATGATATGGCATTGCTTCACATTCTGCCTTGCGCGCAAAGTAGAGAGAAGCAACGGTCTGCATGGGTTATCCAAGACCAGTTTTGGACTGTTTGATGACATGCTCGATGGGTTGCGTCATCCCCTTATTGTCCACCGCTCCAAGAGCCATGCCTATTGTCCATCCCATTTTTTCAAGCATTGCTCTCCCTTTATTTGCCTGGCCGATCTCTGGAGCAGAACCGCCAACTATTGTCCCATGTCGGACAATGGCTGCACTAGAGTCTCCCCCGCGCCGTCCGCCTGCTTTTTTGATACCTCCGGTGGCGTTCTTGTTCTTGTCCGCCCTCGCGAAAAACCGACGCCGGTACTTCAAAAAAACATCGTCAAATTCGCTTTCGCTGTACTGCAGAGTTGACTTTGAGCGGACGAGTGTCGGCCGGCGATGATCGCCGGAGCCGGTCGATTTGGAAGTAATGCTGAAGCGATAGGCTATCTCGTGAACGATTTTTCGCGCATGAGCATCCATGGGAGGTAGTGTGGTGCTTTGATGACTCTGGTTAGCTCAGTCACGCGACACAACGTTTATCAGTTCGGGATCATTTACCTGCTCTCAGAACCAAGCATAAAAGACCGAAAGTCGGCCTTCACATCGTCCAGGGTCATGCCGTCCGGATATTTGAGACGTGGGTCGTTGGCTTTTGCTTTCTTACCGAGTAGGCCTTGCACTCGTAGCTCTTCGCGTGCTTTCTTTTTCTCCGTTTTCCTCGCCCGGTCCTTTTGCCAGGATGCCCTGAGCGACGCCTCGAGCTCGGAGTCGGACAGTTCCAAATCAAATCCGCTGGTTCCGTTTTCCCATCCTGTTACTTGGAGCTGCTCGAATGCGTCTGCCATGGCTTCTGCGCTGGGAAACGAGCCATCTGGTGTTCGTAAACCCTTTGTAATGTCATATCTCGGCGGCTGCTTCCAAGGGACCGATGCTTTTCCGTGCATCTTCCGCCTGCTGGTCCGCTTGGGCCGCTTTATTGTTGATGTTGATCCGAGTGAGTATTCATCGAAAAGTATCAGCTCGTCCACTCCTAAGCCCAGTTCCTCTTGCTTAGCCAAAAGTCTGGCGAGTTGCTCGTCGTCCATCTCCTCGGCGAGCAGCCGAGTTTCATCGTCGTCGTCGCCGGAGTCGCTGTGTTCATCTTCTCCAAGGCCAGCTTCCTCAGACCCGTCTAACAAGCCATCTTCGTCGCTCTTGTCGCTGCTGCTGCCGCTACTGCTCCGGGCGCCAATGACAATTTCGTTGTGCACGCCTCCAAGGTCTCGTTGCAGCATATCCCTCATATCGCCCATGTCCATATTTGCTATATAGTCATCAAGAACAGCGTCGTCACTGCCAGCCTCGTCATCGAATTTCATGAGGAGTCGGTCAAGCGGGTAAGTCCTGATAGGTTCTTGGAGTTGTGCAAGGGGCGCCTGGCTTGGCAACGATGATGGTGCGGAGGCTGTAGCTTGTGGCGAGGCAGTTTCAGGTGGAGGTTCGGCGATGGAAGTGGGTTGGTCGTTTCTTCTTGCATCTCTTCCTCTAAACAGGATTACCTCGTCACTAGAGTCTGAATCGACGCTCTCCGTTGGCGATAGAACCCCCTTCGTGGCATCATCAGTGCGTAGCTTTGTCGTCGACATAGCTGGTAGCAAGGGTGCTTCGCTGTTGCGTTGGTGGGCATCCGAAGCGTTTCCAGAGGACGTATTCGCTTCTGTCTGTTGTTGTTGAGGCAGTTCGGATAATGCGAGCTCCGTGAGCGGCTCGACAAAGCCCCCGCTAACAAAGACAACTGGGTGGTCTCTAAGACGTGAGCCTTGATCCCAGTGTAAAGTCCTGTTTCTCGTGTTTCTTGCTACATATTGCATAGAAGTCTCGTCTGAAGCAAAGCGTCAGGATGTGTGCGTTTTCCAACGGCAAGTTGGATAAATGAAGCACCATGAAGCTTACCGCGCGAGGCATCAGCCAGAAGGTCGTAGTCGGAATTTTTGTCGCGAGGCTGCTGTCTGCCACCGGCCGCATATCGCGAGGCTTTCGTCGCTGCTGTGGCACTGGCTGCAGAAGCTTTTAGTCGAGCAGGCCGCTTGCCTAAGGCACCCTTCTTGTTTCTCGGCATTACTGGGCCCTGGTAATGTTCAGTGGCGGTAGCAGCATGCAGATTACTTGTTGCCGGTCGTCGTGTGGTAGTCTTTATTTCGAAACGCTTTTGTTCTGTTCAACTTTTAGCTTTTCGAAACTGAGTTCGTAGGCCTAGGTAGGTACCAGTGTTTAAAGTGCACGGAGTAATTTGATGATTACCTCTCGATGATTACCTCTAATTTTATGATTACCTAACTGAGAATAATAGACAGCGCATGCCTGCTCCCAGCGATAGTGGATTACATAATGAATCACTGTTTGCCCCAGCCCGCCGACAGCAAGCAACCTAGTACCTACTTGCCTGCGCGTCCTTCGCGATCAAACAGACGACAAGCAAACACACCGACTCCGAAATCAAAAAGAAAAACGCATTCGCAAAGCGCTGCAAGGTCTCGCAGTTAGAGCTCCTGGCCGCATTTGTGATTCTTTTTATCGCCTCGTACGGAGTACAGAGAGAACATAAAACATCACCGAACGAACCCCACCGTCCTGTGCCCACCCCCATCCCATCACTTCGCACTTGCCCGCCGCATCTGACCCTTTCGCTTTCGAATCGCAATTCTTTTACAGAAGAACTATACCTGTTTGCGGCTCACAGCCCTGTCCACGCCTTTATCGGGACGTACGAGGATGGATGTGGCTGTCGCTGCAGCAGACTTGGGCCGCTACAGCCGTCGTATCGTCAGGATGATTTGGGATCCGGAACCAACAAACAATACAGCCGTCAACCAACCAGTATGGTGCCTAGGATGCTACTATTCACTGGAAACGGCAAAAGCGATGTCTACTGGCTCGCCGCAACCGAAGTTGCCGAGCAAGACACCGACCACTCCTCCACCAGATGACAACTCTACAGCATCGCGGCCGCCTGCTTCGGCGCTGGACACCCCCCCCGATTCTGCAACGAGCAGCTTCAGCTCGTCTTTGGTCTATGAGGAGGATAGTGTGACAGAAAGCGGCGGTTGGCCACATGCTTTTCTCGACGACTTTGAGTCGAGGCTGTGGATGACCTATCGGTCTGGGTTTGTGCCTATCGCGCGTTCAGAGGACCCAAAGGCGTCGACTGCCATGTCATTTACTGTGCGCATAAAAAGCCTCGGCGAGCAGGGTGGTTTCTCTTCAGACAGTGGTTGGGGCTGCATGATACGCTCTGGGCAGAGCCTCTTGGCAAACGCATTATCCATGTGGAAACTGGGGCGCAGTAAGTCTATCCCCGAAGTATTTGTTTTATTTTTGTCTTTGTTTATGCTATATTGCAGTATTGCTTACATTGAGATGCGTCTCAGGCTGGAGACTGAGTAATGGAAGCCTCGGGGAGCAGGAGATTGTATCGATGTTTTCGGATGATCCCAGGGCACCGTTCTCTATTCACAGATTTGTCGGCCACGGTGCGGCTGCGTGTGGGAAGTACCCTGGAGAGTGGTTTGGCCCATCGGCAACTGCTCGCTGCATTCAGTAAGCTCATCTCTTTTCGGCGTGAATGGCATTCTGACGGGCTGCGCTGAGTGGCGACTGATGTACTAACGAGTATTTGTTAGGGCACTGGCCAACGCAGAGACTGGCTCCCTCCGTGTGTACGCAACCGGAGATCTCCCTGATGTCTACGAGGATAGTTTTATGAAGGTCGCAAGGCCTGGGCCGGATGACGAATTTCACCCGACACTGATTTTGGTCGGCACGAGGTTAGGAATTGACAAGGTGAATACGGTATATTGGGAGGCGCTCACAGCTGCGCTCCAAATGCCGCAATCTGCTGGTATTGCAGGGTGAGTCGTGTTCAAAAGGTTCCTAAGACCTGTTGGTCTTCGAAACTACACTTTATTTTGCTAACACTCGTCTTTGCTACGTTCGTCAGTGGCCGCCCTGCATCTTCGCATTACTTCGTTGGGTCCCAGAGGTCTGTCGACGACCAAGGCTCATACTTGTTCTATCTCGACCCGCATCACACTCGCCCAGCACTACCCTACCATGAGGATCCCGCCGACTATACAAAGGAGGAACTCAGCTCCTGCCATACGAGACGACTCCGTCGGCTTCATATCCGTGAGATGGATCCAAGTATGCTAATCGGCTTCCTAATCAGAGATGAGGACGACTGGGATAGCTGGAAGAGCTCGATCAAGCACGTCCAGGGGAAAGCAATCATCTCGGTTTCTGCTCATGACCCGGCTGGCGGTATGGCATCGGTGAGGCTTGGCGCTATTGATGAGGTTGAGACGCTGAGTGACGATGATTCTGATACGGTGTTGGACTTGTGAGAACTGCTACTTTCGTGGAGTTTTGAGACAGGAAATTCTTTTGATCATGTAAAGGGTATCACACCGGGACAAGCGGTGTTCTCGTTACACGTGCTCCTGCTTTATGCCTTTCCCTGAGCTGCCAGCATTACATTATGTGACGACGTCTTTTACTTTTCTACTCGTGCCGCCAGTAGCAGCGGAGTATCAAGTTGCGTACATGCAAGCAAGCATTGAGCAAGCAGGATGTGTTCAGAAGTAGCGATTCTGGGTCACCTCAGTCAGCCAACACGCCTCGGGCACGGACAGAATCCTATTAGCAATTACTTCATAACGCTATCTGTGAAGAGGAGGTAAAAATCACTCCTCGTAGACCTTGACCTTTGCGGCGTACTCTCGTATGTTGCTTACAACATACTCCTCAATCGCCTCGCCGTGGCCGGCCGCGACCTTCAGGATCAATTCGTTCAGTCGCTGCCTGCCCAGAATATCGACATGATCCGCGGTATTAGGCCCTCCCCGAGGATTAAAGCGCTCTGGCTCGTGCGGCATCTCGACGACCGTCACCTTGACACCAGCCGGGTTGTACCTGCGGTAATTCCAACCCTGGTTGCACATGTATCCTGTGCTAAGCAGATTCACGGTACCATCACCTTCACCCATAACCACACCGTGGTCTATCATCTCTCCCTGAGTCAAGCCAGTATCAATGGTGATGTTGACCTTTGTCGATGCCAGTACATCAGGGGAACGGTAGTAGTACCCTCGCTCGGTCGGTTTTCCCACGCCGTAAAAGCAGTAGACCTTGAGATTCGGGGCAAGCGGGAGGCGTGTTTCGAGGGGATTAATCCATTTTTTGGGATCTTTCTCGTTGGCCTCCACCTCTCTGGAAGTGTGGGCAATGCTATGCGAGTAACTGGATTGAACCTGCTCCCGATACCAGTCTTCGGATGTGTTGAAAAGGTATTCTATGGCGCCTTCGACACTCAAATTTCGAGATGGGGTCGTCCAGTTTGTACCTTTGCGGAAGCTCAGGGCTGCTGCAAAGCTCTGTTCCTGGCCGGGGAGATCATCGGGGGCGCCGTCTTCAATGCTTCCCCATACAGCATCGCCGCCAATGGGGAGCATGGAGGATAACCCAGGCATGGCACGAAAGATGTCTACCCGCTCTTCCTTGCTAAGGAACTTCTCCAGGCCATAGACAGCAAATGCATTCAGCTGGGCCGTGTCGCGCATTTCGCCGGACAAGACTGCAGACAAATCTTTTACGGCACCCAAAAGACAGCCGCTTACGTTGATCCAAGAGTCAACGTGTCTTTCCACCCAGTCATCGCCGCCACGGCCGCCGAGAGGGGAAGCAACCCAGTGGTAAAAGTAAAACATAACCTGGCTTCCCATGCTGTGCGACACGAATACAACCTTCCGGCCGGTGGTCGCAACAGCCGTCTCGACGTGCATTTTGAGACGAGTGAAATACTGGTCTCGCACTTCAAGGTTTGCATATGAGAGGCGCCAGTCGTATGCCGCAGTGAATAGGTTGGCAGGGTCGTATCCGAGCGATGCAAGGTTTTCGAAGATTTTGTTCCATATCCAGTATCCCGTTATAAAAAAATCGGCAGCATCAAATCCCTGAGCAGACCGCATTCTGTAGTCGGGTGGGTCTAAGCCAGTTTTCTTGTCGAGCATGATGTGCTTCTTCCAGTTCTCCTTGTCTAGGACAAGAGCACGCATCATGCTCCAGCTGCCCCAAAGACGCTTTCTGAAGTACTGCCGGGAGGCGGGAGATGTGCCCCAGGATTCCAGGCCTGTTGAGACGACGCCAGGAATCATGACTACGGAGTGATTGACACCCAGTCCTTCTGACTTGACTTTGAGGCCGACAGAGAAGGCATCGTAGCTTTCTAGGAAGTCACGTTCGCCTTTCTGTGCAAAATATCATTACAAGCACGTCAGTGAGTGCACGGAGTTCCCGGAGTAGGTCAGATACGGACTTACCACAAGCTCGCGCATTTCTGTCACTAGGCCGGCCGGGAGAACATCGAAGAAGCTGTCCATCGTGAGTTCTCCAATCTCGGGGAAAACGATAAGGTCATTTGTCTTCGCAAAAAAACCAGCAGCAACGAGGCCAAACAAGCTCCCGAGAAGAAATATCAGCGTGTTGCGGCGCTTTTTGCCTCGGTGCTTTTTGCTTTGGTCGGGGTTTTTCGACGCAGTCGACGAGTGAGCCTTAGGGGACCGACTGCCTGCCAGCTGGGCGGTTGCTTCCCCAAAGCCCGTATCGAAGTCGGTCTGTGTTTTATCAGACGCGGCATGTTGCCGCGTCTTCAGACCGCGTCTTCGGATGTTACTCGCCATGGCTCAAAGTAGGATGGAGCAGGGGGGAGGCGACGGCGCGACCCAACAAGCTTGAGCGCGCGTTTCCAGGAAAATGGGGGTCGAGAAGGGAGGCTGCTCTCGAATCATCAAGGAGGCAGAGTAGAACTCAACCAGATCAGAGCCACGGAGGGCATTGGTGAAAGTGGTGGGTGGATCTCGATAGTTAAGAATGTTGTCAATGTTTATACCGCTATGCGAGGCGTAATCTGGTAAGCGTCTGACCCGGCAGTTTCGTTTCGTCTCGACAAGCTCTTGAAGCCGTAAAAACTTGTGGTTTGACACTTTGAGCTGGGCTCAATGTTCACGTGACCCAAGGTCACTAGCGGAGCTCGGTTTTATTTTGCATGTGACGATGGCCTCAGAAGCTCAGGCAACGGATCACGCTATGAAGCATAAGCATACGGACCCGGCTCTAGCCTCGACATTTTCCTCGTAATATAAATCCAGAGACGAGGAATTGTTGCCGTCTTTTTGCCGCCGCTTTCTTGACAGCGGACCGTCTGCGGCGAGCGCTCAGAATGGGGACGTTAACTACAGATCTGGTCAAGGTCGCGACATCCCGGTCAGAAACAACGCCGCTGACTTCGGAACTGAGACTTACTCGCTATGAGCACTGCCTTGAGCAGCAGTATCTCCCAGCCATCCGGGCTCTCATCTCGAAAGACCTGAGCGAGCCGTACAGCATTTATGTGTACCGCTATTTTCTGTACCAATGGAGTCAGCTATGTTTCATGGTGCGTTGCCTGCCTGGGGAGGGATTTTTGCCATGCAAGTCGCCGCTTACTGACATCTTATTTATTGTCAAATAGGCTCTTGATCCTAACGACTCGTCACTCATTGGCGTCATCATCAGCAAGCTGGAGACACATACAACAAGCAGTCCGCCTACAAGACGTGGTTACATAGCCATGCTAGCAGTTTCCGAGCCACATCGCGGCTTCGGGATAGCAACCGCACTCGTCAAGATGGCTATAGATGCCATGGTTGCGAGCAGCGCGGACGAGGTCGTGCTAGAGACTGAGGAGACAAACACGCCGGCCATTCGCCTATACGAGAGGCTCGGCTTCTTCCGGTCGAAGAAGCTGCACAGATACTATCTCAACGGCAGCAGCGCATATCGATTGGTTCTTCTTCTGAGATCTGTTGATCCGGACTCGGCTACAGATTTAGCTCTGGACGAAGGAGATGGACGACGGGGCAGTTGATCATAGTGAGAGACTTAGTGCCGCGGGCACGGGTATCTGGGGTGCCTTGTTTATGCCCTGTCCAGTCGTTATTTTATATCGGTTTTGGTTATGCATGTATTGCTTCCTTGTTTAGTCTTTGCGGAAGCCATGGACTCGTCTTTGGCCCAGGTCGCCAGCGCCTCGTGTAAATCCAAATAAATGCTCTGCCACTCAATGACCAGCGTCTTGTTCTCAGCTAGCCTCCCAGAGGCACAGGAGTTTGTCGTAAAAACTAGTTGAGACGCACAGCGTGGGTGACGACCTCGGATGAAAATCGCTGCCATAATTCATGCTTTTGTGGTCTGTGAAATATGATGAGACAGATACATCACAGCTGCCGGATGTGTTGCCACGGATATCAACGATGCGTGCACCGGCGTGCATGCATGACGCCAGGACACGCAGGTGCCATTCGTGACTCGCAGCATCCTCTGTCTGGTAAATCAACCTCAACCTCCACACGCCGCCTCCGAGATTCTTGTCTGCCATACACGTCGCTCTGCGACTTCCGCCGATATCGCCAGGGTCCATGATAGAGAATACTCGGATGTAGTCGTCATAGCTACCCGTGACCACGATACGACCGCCATCTGCTCCGGTCAGTCGCACGGGTAATATCGCCGTCACACCAGCATCATGCCCAGATAGGTTGCAGTGGGGGTAAAGAAGCTCCACTGCAGAGCACACGCTGCCTTGGATGTGTGGACTGCTGGTAGAGGTAAGCGGCGCGTACCGCAATTTGGAGTCGTCACCGCCGGAATATATTGTGGTGATTATGTTGTTGCAGCATCCACCGTCTTTCACGTCGTGACCAGCATCTGCACGTATGTTGCCCGTCTCATGCTGCCTCGTGGGCGTCCGGGTGAACGGTGAAAAGGATACCGCCCACGCTTCTTGGTCGTGCACTAGGACCGGCGTCTTTGACACAACATGGGGCAGTAGGTTCTGGTCCAGGGAAACCACGTAGACGGCCCCTGTCGACGTCGAGATCGCAATCAGGTCAGCGATGCTTGGATGCCAGGCGCATGACAAAATGAGGACGTCGTCTCCAACGCCGGGTACACGAGCGACACTAATGGGCTGCAGGATGCTACCAGTCCCCTCCACAGGCGGTACTAGGCGACAGATTGTGAGAGATCCCGTACTAGAAGCCACGGCGAGCACATCCTGCCTGTTCTCCGTCGGCTGGAAATGCAAGTCTAGGACCGCCGACGGGTGGGCTATGGTTTCTATACAGTAGCTGTTGTCATGCCCTCGTTGTCAGCGCTTTCTTACTTGGGGAAAGGGGTACATGGTGATCGTTCTTGCATATTTCTGTCGTGCAGTCGAAAGACCACGATGCTGCCATTCCGGTTCTGTGGCCTGGACATGTCGCCCTGCGCTCTCGCGTCGTCTTTTTCGAGATTATACGTCCCAACACAGAAGTAGTCGGGGTGCGCAGGGCAAAACTCGACGCAGCTCGGAGGGAGGTCGAGTATGGCCGACTCAATCGGGGCTACCGGTCCCGCCAGGGAGTTCGCCATGCACTGGAAGGGCAAGATTCCTTGCCAGCTTAGGAGCCTACCTACGTACGGAGTACGCGTTGAGTTTTTCGGTCGTCGGTTGTTTGTTGCTTTGTTGCGTTGGTGGGGCTTTCCGCTACTTGTATCTTACGGAGTACCTAGGTAGGTACCTAGGCTTACGGAGTACTCCGTACGGAGTACCTAGTTGTGTTGGCGGTTGTGTGTATTTTTGACCAGCACAAGTCCGAGCGATGAGCCGTTCACAATGCTTTGGTCTGGTCCAGTGTGAGGGTGGGTTACTATCCTCATAGATACTGTCTTTTATTTTTCTCTGTTTGGAGAGCATTTATCTTCTTTTTTTCTCTACTTTCTGTTGTCATTGAACCCACCCCGTTTTGTTGCAAAAATGTTGCCCATCCATCCCCTTCACTCGGCCTATATCTCATCCCAACCAACTCCTTTACCTCCACACCAGATCCCTTAAAGTCACACGACGACGCAAGAACAGGGAAGATGTACTACGACAACGACTCCGACTCGGAGTTCTACGGTAAGATGCCCTCATGCGACCCACAAAGAAGTTGTGCTGTTTCTGACCGACAAAGGTAAGACCGAAACAGTCAAAAGACTCAAAACCAGAGTTCGATCGGGGTCGACCGCGAAGACAAGCTTTGGCGTGACCGGCAAGAAGAACTCTGGGTCTCGAAACGGAAGAGCACCGCAGCTCCACAACGCATTGGCAGGCGTGCCGTATGCATGGCAGCTCGGAGAGAGCGCAGAGGATTTTGTTGCACGCGTACCACCCGAGACAACCACCCGCAACGAGCAAATTCCGTGGATATACATATGTAATCCATTCATCGAAGGGAAGAAAAAGCTTGTCTCGGGCAGCCAGCCGGTGCTCGGCTGCGGGGACGAAGGGCCGGTATCCGATGGCGCGCAGACTGCCCTCTTTGTCGAAGGCGCGCATGAGAGGCTACAGCTGCTCGGCGAGTTCCTGGGTGGTATGGCGCTCATGGGCTTGCCGGAAGGCACTGCACAGCGGGAAATAGAGAACGCACGACAGGCAGCGGCCAGCGACATCCTTGGACTGGCTGGCCACCTTGGCGTGACGTGCGGGAAGGTGGGTTCTATTTGACCGGGACGCAAGTCGGCGGGCACTATTTAAACAGCGGCGGCGAAAAACGCAGCTAACAGAAAGACAGTGGATGTTGTTTGTCCGCCCAGACGAGGTCAACGAGACCTGGACGGCGGTGGCTCGGGCGACAGCACGCGGCGAGCTCGGCATCGCAGCCAAGGTCGCGCCGCTCGAAGCCGGTGCAGAAACCGACAGGCAGCGCCGGAACCGCCTGCTCTGTGTGTACACAGCTGATTTTCGGGACATTGGGGACGTCGGACGCGTCCTGACGCGACTCAAAACGCTGGGCCTGGCCCGCAAGCACGGAAAAGCAGCTACGCTGTATTACAAGTGCGGTAAGTGTTGGCTATTTTGCGTGCGAGTAATTGTTTGCTGCTTTTCGAGAGCTGATGGATGAGATGCGTACACATATTTAGGAATAAGTGCCGAGAACCCATGGGGCCTGCGAGCGTCGCTGCTCAGTTCGCGCGATGTCCGGTTTGCACGGCTCCGTGTATAAGCCAAACCATTCCCCATTGCTCCTTCTCTGCTGCCTACTACGACGTCCCACACCTACCCCGTGCGTGGTATCACCGGAAATCCCACCCCCAGGCGGAGGTAGAAATCCGGTGCAAATACTGCGTCGCGGACAAGAGCCCGGACTACTTGGTGCAATGCTGGCCACGACGTCATGCCCGGAACAGGCACGCGAAGGCACACGAACTTCCACTCGTCCCCGCCTGTGCGGGACGACATCAGTTCCTAATGAAACTGATGCGCAACCCAGCACTTTTCTCGACATATCGAGAGGTGGCACTGTCAGCAGTCTCACCCGCGCCCGACACCCGTCCGGGATAACGCACCGCAGCCCTGCGGCACTTTGTTCCCTCAAATTCTTTTCCTTCCCGCTTCACTCTCTTCTCTTATTCTCGGTTCTTTTGTACCTTTCACCCTCTGTAGCACTTTCCTGCTCTCATCAGGAGGGAAAATCCCACTGCCCTTTAGGGGGACAATATGCACTGCCGAATGCCGATCGCCCAAGCAATAGGAGGCGCGGGAATCGCGCCTCTTCTACTCCGTAGTCCGTACTCCGTAGATTTTGCGTGATACTGCTGCGGCGGCATTCGTGGGCCGCGCTGGCGCTGTTGCCACTGGCCCAATGCGCCCCACCCTTATTAAAATAGCCCCTAAACCCGGCTGTTCCGCCCGGCTGTTCCCTATCCGTGCAGTGTATAGGGGTATGTTGGTTTTGCGGTGCCTCACCCATTTGGACACATACATGTACAGCCCACGACCACCTGTCTTTGTCGAATGCAAGGCAGCGACAATACTCTTCTCGCCCCCCTTCCAATCCCTACTGCCGAATCTCCAAACGACTACCGCACACCACTATGGCTACTCCCCAGACTGCCACCGGCGCCCAGCGCGGAACTAAAGCGTACCCGCTCATGTCCCGAGCAGAGATCGAGACGAAGATTGCGCAGGGCTGGAAGATTGTTATCGTTGACCAGCATGTGCTGAAGCTCGATGCTTGGTTACCGTTTCATCCCGGAGGCGAAAAGGCTATCCTTCACATGGTCGGCCGAGATGCAACAGATGAGGTTAATTGGTAAGATAAACGGAAGGCTCGCTTCAACTCGTGGCGTGTACGCGGATGCTAACGCAACACTGGGTACGATAGCCTTCACTCATCGGAAACACGCAAAACAATGGATAGATACAGAATCGGGAGGATTGAAGGTGTCTGGAAAAACTTCCTACCCCCAATCCAGGGAGGCCTTTTCCGTAACCACGATAGCGGTGATGCTGTCGAGGAAGTGATCGAAGAAGGATTCGCGTCAGCCGCATCACCCACACGCTCGACACCGACGCTACTGGACGGTGCAAGTATAAGCTCTCGATCCATCTCACCTCAACCCATCTTCGACCGCGAGGACACAGACGTGACTGGCAACCCGGTAGCAGCCGGCACCCGACGCCGAGGGCAGAGACACAGGTCCACCTCACCCAACACCATGGTATCGTCCGACAGCGAGGTAGAGACGCGTTCAGAGAAGGTCGACGTCCCGGGAACAACAATGTCATTTTTGGATGCCAAGACACGAGAGGAGATCAGTCTCGACCTCGGCAAGTACCCATCTCTAGATGCACCCACACAGCAGAACGTGGTGCATAGCTACCGCCAGCTACACAAGAAAATGACTGCGGCAGGCCTCTTCGACTGCAACTATACACAATACGCGTGGGAGCTTACTCGCTATACGCTGCTCCTCACGCTGGCGCTTGTTTTCCTAAGGACGAAGTGGTATATCCCGAGCGCAATCTGCCTCGGTGCCCTGTGGCATCAGCTGTCCTTCACGGTGCACGACGCAGGCCACATGGGCATCACGCACAACTTCTATGTGGACTCCATACTTGGCATCATTGTGTCCGATTTCATTGGCGGCATGTCAGTTTGCTGGTGGAAGGACAACCACAACGTGCACCATATTGTGACAAACTCGCCGGAGCACGACCCTGACATTGAGCATATGCCCTTTTTTGCCATATCGCACCGGCTGCTGCAATCGCTACGATCGTCGTACTACGACAAGGTTATGGACTACGATGCCGTCGCGCGGTTTTTCCTGTCGATCCAGGCTTACGCATACTACCCGATCCTCTGCTTTGGTCGCTTCAACCTGTACCGACTATCGTGGCGCTATATTATCTTGGGGCTCGGGCCTCGCAAAGGACCGGCGCGGTATTTCCGGTATCTCGAGGCTGTCGGCCAGGTTTTCTTCTGGACGTGGTTTGGCTATGGCATCCTGTACAAGAGCATCGACAACAACTGGGACCGCCTAGCCTACCTCCTGGTTAGCAATGCTGTCACTATGCCGCTCCACGTCCAGATTACACTGTCGCATTTTGCCATGAGCACTGCGGATCTGGGGCCGGAAGAGTCGTTCCCGCAGCGCATGCTGCGAACGACGATGGACGTGGACTGTCCACAATGGCTGGACTTCTTCCACGGCGGACTTCAGTTCCAAGCGATCCACCATCTCTACCCGCGCATGCCACGGCACAACCTAAGGCGGGCGCAGAAGTTCGTGCAGGACTTTTGCGACGAGGTCGGCATCCCCTATGCCCTGTACGGCTTTGTGCGTGGCAACCAGGAGGTGATTGGACGATTGGCGGACGTGTCGAAACAGGCTGCCATCCTGGCCCAGTGCCAGCAGGCTGTTATCGAAGGCCGGGCATGATGCGCCTGGTAATGAATAGAGTTGAGCTGTTGTCTTGTTTGCTTGTCATGCACAAGCTTGCCGGCTGCAGGCTGCGATCCGAGATGGCGGTGTCATTACTATGTTGGCGGGGAAATGTGGTTTGTCTCCGCGTCTCCTGTAGCTGCTATGCTAGTTTCAGGAACAATCATGGCAGCTGGGAGGCGAAACTTTCTTACGCGAATGTCAGGGTCACCGTGAGCCTGTGACAGACGTGGCCATCATAGGCACAAACGAGTTAGTCGTACGGAGCACGAAATAGCTGTTGGCAGCCCAACAGTGTGCAAAATGAACGGGTTGTTGCCTCAAACCGCTTTCAGCAGTCTGGCGAATGAGAGCTGCACACATAAACATATAGGTAGGTGTAGGGTAGGTAGATATAGACATATGTTGGGTAAGTCGTGGTGCTTCTCGGGCGAAAAGCCACCTTTTGCTACGAATTTGTTTCAGGCAAACAGCATTTACGAGATATGGGGCCAAACCGACAGCCTGGCTCGCTTGAGCAAGCTGCATGCACGCGCCTCGCTTGTGCTCGCTACCCTTTTGCTGGGGTGGCATGGCCAGCCAAAAGAAGCCAGGAGGTGGGGACTGGCTGCAGGTATTCTACTCCGTACGGAGTATATATACATGCCCGAACATATACTCCATACTTACCTACCTCTACTGTACCTACCTACCTAGGTATGGTGCGGAGTACTCCGTCTTACTGGTGTTATGTACTCCGTAGCACCAGGTGGAAAATAGTGCACTCCGTTTCGCGTGTGACAAATCTGCTGTGGTGCTCGTTCGCTTTTCCCAGGATCCCGGGATCGGGGGGGCACGGGGGGTATTGCACAGGTATTGCCACACCGCCGCCGCCGCCGCTTTGCTGGCCTGTTCAGCCATTATTACTACCCGCCCTTCTCGCTGACCTAGCCGACTGTTTCTCTCCGCGCATCTCGTCGCTGCTGTCGGATCAGCGTTGATGACAGCCCCATGGAGAATTACTCCGCTGGCCAAGTGTCCACAGTTCATATTGAAGCTATCCAAGGTGCGGGTCATCGAAAGTAGCTAGGATACCGGCATGCACGTGCGCACATATGGCCGGGCAAAAATGCCTCGCACTTCCTGCGGAGTTACTCCCTTTGTCGTTTCTCTCCCGATTCGTGAGTATGGAGCTTCTTGTGCCTTCCTCCTGCAGGCCGTGCTGGCATCTCCTCCCACTCCAGTGCCCACTCGTATCCTGGCTTCGCTCCGCCAGTACGCGCCGCCCCTGACCGACTGCATGTACGTGTACGGGCATGTACATGTACACGTACGTATACGGAGTATGTAGGTTCACTCATAACACACACCCCCTCGCGGTTGGCCACTGCGAAAACGAGAGCCCTACTGTTTCGTTTTCCAGGTGACTGTACATGTAAACTTGACTGCCCAGTATAGGAGCGTTCTCCAAGGGCCGTGCCTGTCTCTCTCTGTTGCTCGCCTGGCCAAAACAACACAACGTCCGGCGGCAAGCCTTGGCCGACTCCCCTCCTCGATTCTCATGCCCCCCATTCACCTGCGCGTGCGGCTGCTGTGCTCACCATCGGCCGCGGTTTCGTCGCACGCCTTCCGGCGCTCGTGGCCGGTCGGCTGCCAATGTGACGATGTGCCCCCCGCGCGCAGCGTGTCGTATGTACATGGTCTCAAGGGCAAAAAATTACATGTACGTTTATCATGCGGAGGGGATTTCCTGCGGGCCGAGCGTCGCCAGTTAGTGGCCGTACTAGTTTGGACTCCGTAACATCCACATATATGCATCCTATCTGCGTCGGACACGTAGAGACGCATGGGACGGACGTGGAGGCGGACGCCTATCTAATGTAAGCAAACATCCTCCCACCCCCGCTAGATAGTATCACAGCGTCTCTCATCCACCCCCTCTCTCTTTTCCTTACATGTACACCCCCTTCACCCCCTCAGCTTAGCCCCTCCTTGTGTGAGCTCGGCTCCCTTCTCTCGGGTCAAGGCCCATAACTATAGTTCCTGTCTCTCAAGACTAAGCATACTCCGTACTATTTGGACAGCCCAAGACCCCCCCAACAGCACACGGAGTATGGACACATGTATTTGACGAGACCACCCATTCTTGTCTCTCTTCCCGCACATGCAGCTTATCCTCCGGCTCGCGCAAACTACGGAGCAAGGTCAAGACGCAGGCTTACCCAACCCACCCCTGCGTTTTGTTGAGTTGCAACACATCCTGCAAGACACCCCGGTCTCACGCTCTTCTCTCCTTCCAACACTCAGGCTCGTACGAGCCAGGACGCCGAGCCAGGACGCCATCATCACTCCTTCTTGGCAGTTCCCGACCCCCGGCGTGGGAGAAGGACGGGCGGAAAGCAGGCAAATCCCAGGCTTTTCGTTTCGAGTATTTCTGAAAAAAGGGCGTTGCGCTGGCCATACGCAACCGTATTTTTGATAACAACCCCTTGGAGCTTACCTCCCCCTCCCCCCCCACCTGCACACATACTCGGCTTTGCTGCTTGTTTTCTATTTTCTAATAAGACCTCCTGCACGCGCCGTGCAGGACCGGGCCCACGTCGGACCATTATCACACGGACAGCGCCTTCCATCCCATACCACTCCACTCCGCCCGCGTCACTGTGAATGTGCTTTTGCAAGCAGCGGATCATCCAACTTACTTACTGTTGGCGGCCTGGGGTATAAATACGCCCGAGAGTCCCGCGAGAACCCAACAGATAGAATCCGGCACTCCTCACTCCCGACCTCTCACGTACGCTTTACGTTGTCTTATTCACTTCCTTATTTGATTGCTCACTCCCCTTCCATGCAGAGAATCTGAGCCGTTCATTTGGCACAGTCACACTACAACGCATCCATCGGTCTTGCACAATCCCCTATTGCTCTGCACTGCCCTTTCTTGTGTTTTCATACCAGTCTAAGGGCCAAGCTACCATCGCTCCGTCTCATTCAATATTAGACTCGAGTCACGATGGCCAAGGGAAAGATGGATGAGGCTGCAGCGGCAAGAATCCAGAACGCCAGAGGCGACAAGGTACGATTCGGACCCTGCGACACCAGGGCAGAGGGAGATGAACCGTTCTTATAGTGAACTGACATGTGCGCTGCGTGGCGGTCTGCTCCAACAGGACGACTTTGCTCGGAGAGCTCAGACCGCAGCCCTGGCCAACAAGAATACTGTCCCAAGCAAGGTGGCCAAACAAAGCACCGCCAGCACCACCCAAAGAGTGAAGCAAGGAAGCAGTAAGGGGGGCAAATGATAGGCAACAAAGGATGAGCGAGCAGGATCACCATTGGACTCGCGACAAACAACGCACCTGGCCTGCCGGGAAGGAAGGGGAGCAGAGGAGGCGCTGGGGGAGTGGGGGCTCACCAGGGCGGCGTTTTATGTGATATGACTTGTTCCGTATTGTTTTGTCGTTGTCTTTTTATACCTACCTAAGTTGGGCAGTGGACTTTGTATTACACTGTGTCAACTTACACAGTCAAAAAAATGGAGAGATGACCGAAAAATGGAGAGATGACCGAACAGCGAAATCAAAACCCAGACTGCAAGACCAGAACAGCCCACTGTTATCTGCTGAAAGCGCATAATCATATTATGTATGCATACGGAGCATGAGTGACAGAGGTCCTTTATAGACGGCAGCTAGAGACGCCGACATTGGTTGACCATGCAGGATGACGAGAAGAAGGAGCAGCTGTCGTTCACGATACGCGATCCACCTGTAGTCCAGTGACAGGTTGCTCCTGGTCTCGACGGGGCAAGGGTCGGTCAGGCCATGAGTGTAGAGAGCAAAGTAAAGACTTGAGAAGAACAGGAAAGGTATCAATCAGTCGAAACTCGAAAGAATATTCGAAAGAACCCCCTCAGGAACAGAACGGGCAGGTCACGTGTACTTATGCCTGCTGAATTTGTATTGTTGTCGTCGGATTGGATTGAACGAACCAATGGAACAGAAGGGACGTTATTAGCTCAGCCACTGACGCAGCTTTTACCTGGTACCTTGGGTATTACCTACCTGACCAGTTGTACGGAGTAAAACAACTGAGCTGCAAGCTGCATTTCTCCCGACGACTTCCGACAACGAGTTCGCTCACCACGTGGCGTTCCATCACTCTGCCGCATTCCATGGCCCTCGGCTATCACTGATACCGTTTCTGCACCCGGTCTCCGAGCTCGTGCAGCAGCTGTCCTGCTCGACCGCCATCGCTCTCTCTTCGCCCTCGCCCCCCTCCTTCTTGACTGCCGCATTCCCTGGCTAGGTGGCGTACCTGGCGCAGCCGACTGCCAGGCCTGGCTACCAGTCACTGTGGTCGTTGTGTTCGTTTCCGCGGAGCTACTCCATCGCGCGCCTTGCACTCCCGCCACCATGGACCAGGGCATCCAGCGTGCCCTCAACGAGAAACTGTACGAGAAACGCAAGGTTGGCGCACTCGAGTACGTCCTCCATGACCCAGTCTTTGCTTGCCTGCTGCCTTATTTGCCCGCTTGTCTGACCTTCAAGACTGGAACGCACTATCCGCGAGCTCGTCGCTGCCAGGAACACGGCTACTATTGAGGCCGTCCTCGACCAGCTTTGCAACGACTATGCCTACGCTGTCCACCAGCACTCGCGCAATGGTGGCCTGATTGGACTGGCCGCTGCCGCCATTGCCCTTGGCCCGGTACATGCCTGGTCCTGCCTTCTGTCCTCCAGGCTTAGCCTCTGCTAATACAGGTATTCCTCGGGCTCTAGGAACTCCCACGATACCTCGAAACCATCGTCCCCCCGGTGCTGGCCTGCTTCGTTGACCAGGACGCTCGCGTCCGATACTATGCCTGCGAGGCCATGTACAACATTGCCAAGGTTGCCAAGGGCGAGATTCTAATCTATTTCAACCACATCTTCGATGCCTTGTGCCGGGTGCGTTGTCTGCTTACACCTGGACGCCTGCCCCAAGGCTGCCTCCTCTTCTCTCTTCTCGTATAGCTAATGGAAACATCCGGCACTACCAGCTTGGCGCCGACTCCGAACTATCCGTCAAGAACGGCGCTGAGCTGCTCGACCGTCTGGTCAAGGACATTGTCTCCGAATCCGCGGCAACCTATGTCTCTGTTCTCGCCACCCCCAGGTCCGAATCCGGCGACACAGCAGGCAACCACGACGAGGTCGAATTGCCCATTGCCTTTTCACTCAAGCGCTTTATTCCGCTCCTAAAGGACCGCATATACGTTTTAAACCCCTTCACGAGAACCTTCCTGGTCGGCTGGATTGTGCTGCTCGACTCAATCCCGGATCTCGAACTAGTGGCGTACCTGCCCGAGTTCCTTGGTGGTCTGCTTACTTTTCTCACTGACGCAAATCGCGATGTGCACATTGCGACACAAAACTGCCTCGACAAGTTCCTCAGCGAGATACGCCGCATTGCCCGCATCAAGAAGGGCATTGCTGAGAGCAAAAAGTCCAAGACGCGCGTCGACGTCAAGCGCAAGCTTGCGAAGGCGACCTTCCTAGACAGTGAAAGTGCACAAGATGTGGACGCGGCCCACGAACACCGCAACAGCACCGACACGTCTAGTATCAACGCCGCCACCCGCGACGAAGATGATGGGGATAGCGGCGAGGGCAGTGATGATGACGTTGACGATGGCGAAGATGACGATGGGAACGGCTACGACGAGGATGAGGACAATGACAATGACGAAGATAGTGAGGATGACTGGGTACCTGGCCAGGATGTCCATATCAACTACGCCGCCATCTTGGTCATTTTGACTGATACGCTGGATTCTCCGCAAGGTGTGTCGCGTGTACTCAGAGATTCCTTCCTATGATTGTGAATTTTTGTCCTCGCTAACCCCTTTTTCTTGGTAGGAGAGAGTGGTCTTTTGGAGTCACTACGGTGGATTGTCGAGTTTCTGGATATCTGCCCAGAGGAGGTGCTACCTTTCACCCCCAAAATTCTTGCTCACTTGCTGCCGGCCATGGCAAGTGGGATCGAGTCTATTCGACAAGCTGCTGTCCGCGTCAACAACTCGCTTATGAACTACGTCGTGTCTCTACCTGTAGATCAGGAAGCTGGTTCGACGCCGGCAATACCGCTCCGAACGAACCCAAACGGCCCGTCTGCCGCAGCCGAACGCCAGGATGCCAATAGTACCAGGGCCTCGCTATCGAGCTCGAGAGATGTCGATATTTCTAGCCCGGCTTCGTCTATGCTCCTGCCAACAAGGACTGCAATGGCGACAACGGCGGGCACACCCGCCGCCCGGAGATCGCCTACACCGGCGGCAGCTGCAGTGCAGACCACCCCAGAGCCTCTCACCCAGCATACCGAGCTCGACTATGCCGCTGCCGTTAGCTCTCTTACCCTACTCTTCCTAAACGACCATGACGTGACCCGTGTTGCAGCCTTGACGTGGCTGATCATGCTTCACCGCAAGGCGCCAAGAAAAGTTCTAGCCTTCAATGACGGCACCTTTCCGGCTCTACTAAAGACTCTATCTGACCCCGCAGAGGCGGTCGTCACGAAGGACTTGCAACTTCTCTCGCAGATATCCCGCAAAAGCGAGGACGACTATTTCTCAAATTTCATGGTGAACCTTCTGCAGCTGTTCTCTACGGATCGGAAACTGCTCGAGATGCGCGGCAACCTAATTATTCGCCAACTGTGTGTCAGCCTGAGCCCAGAGCGCATCTACCGGACCCTAGCCAACTGTATTGAGAGAGAAGAGGATGTCGAGTTTGCGAGTATCATGGTGCAGAATCTCAACAACAACCTCCTGACGGCGCCCGAGCTAGCCGACCTCCGCAAACGACTCCGAAACCTCGAGACCAAGGACGGACAGACTTTTTTTGTTGCTCTGTTCCGCTCTTGGTGCTACAACGCCGTCGCGACGTTTTCTCTCTGCCTGCTTGCCCAAGCCTACGAACAAGCCTACAACTTGCTACAAATATTGTGGGTGTGGCCTACCAGGGCGTGCATCTTTTTCCAACGCAGATACTATCCCGACGGTGTATAACTAACCTTTCCTTTCCCCAATTCAGCGCCGAGTTGGAGATGACTGTCAACATCTTGATTCAGATCGATAAGCTCGTGCAGTTGCTTGAATCACCAGTTTTCACATGTGAGCCCCCTCTTGCGCACTACATGACAATCTTCGTTTGACTGCCATTGTCTGGATGCTGAGCACTATGGTTATCCTAGACCTACGACTGCAATTACTCGAACCGGATAGATTTCCACACTTGTACAAGTGCCTCTATGGCCTTCTGATGCTGTTGCCCCAGTCGTCTGCTTTTGCCGCATTAAGAAATCGACTCAACAGCGTAAGCTCTGTAGGATATCTCCATACCGCACCAAGACTGTATGTGCCCCTCTCTTTTGTCGTTCTATAGGCTTTCTACCGTTGTACAACAGAGCCGCGTTGCTGATTGCATTACACAGGAACGCTACTCCATCTACTGGCTCCAACTTTGACCGGCCCAGCAGGCTGAAGGGCAGAGAAGACGGTATCATTCGGTGGGGTGAGCTGCTTGAAAAGTTCCGCGGCGTTCAAGAACGGGCAAGGCGGTCACAGAGAGCGATTGGTGGCGGGTGCTCAGGCGTCTTTGAGGTCGACGATGGCCCGGAATTTGCGTTGGGGCCCGACTTCCGGGTCAGTGATGCTGTTGGTGGCCTTGGCGGCAAAGGTCCTCGAGACGCAAGCGCTGGTCGAGTTGCTGGCGGCGGTCCGCCGGTTCCTGCCAAAGAAACCTCTATTCCGGCGGCACCTCAAACCAAGGCAAGGTCAAGTTTGGGCAAGCAGCTCGGACGCTTTGGCGGTGCCATGTCGGGGAGGGTGAAGCGTGGTCACTAGGGAAGACGGGGAAAGGTGGTGTTATTTTCTGTGTATCTAGCACATGTATAAGGCCGTACGTAGGTTGCCAAAGTCGGTTGACTTGTCGCCCATATGACTGAAATCTCGGTATCACCGAGTCACTGCTTCTTTTTGGGTGTTGCCTGTTCAACCAAGCCCTCGAAGACGGTATCACGTCTCTGCGTGGCCGCGTAGAGCTCCAAGCGCAAGGCCTCCAGCTGCTGGCGCGCGAGATCTCCGTTGGGGGGGAGACCTTCAAACGACCTGATTTGCTTGTCGATCTGCTTCAGGTTATCCAGGAGTTCTATTGTGAGGGCCTCTTCCTCCCGCACTTGCTGGACCGTGAGATTTGGTACGGCGTTCAAGCCCGTTGCGCGCTCATTTAGGTCCCGGAGCCGGGCTGCACTGGTCTTGACCTTTCGCTGCATCTCAAGATTGAGCTTCGCTAGGGATGCCGCGGGTCGATATGCGTCATGGTCCAGCTCCCGCAGCAAATCGTTGCATGCGTTTGCCTGTTCCTCCACATATTCCTGGAGCACATACATTCGACCCAACGCTTGCTCCAGCTGGAATAGCTGTGCTTGTGACTCCGTAACCGCGCGTGCCAGCACGACTGGTTCCGGGCAGGCAATTCCCATTTCGACGGAAGCTGAGGACAGAGAGTCCAAGGCAAAGAGCCCCTCGCGGGACAGGTGGTTTTCGATTGCCGCAGCAATGTTTTCCGCGGAGGCCGTTGGGGTCAAATCCGAAGTCGCCGAGTTGGTGCTGCCGCTGCGCTCACCGTCTGCCCCTTCAAGTGCACAATCGAAAAGTGGCCGCAGAGACAATGACTCTATGCTCGACACGAGCTCACGGTCCTCATCACGGCTCTCATTCAGAGCCGCAAGAGCAATCAACGTCTTCAGCGTCTCTGGATTGCGCTCAAAGGGAGGTGGTGACCGGCCGGGAAACTTGGATGAGAGCCAGCTATCCACGTAGTTCCAGTCTTTCGCTGCCGAGGAGACCAGACGGGCGACGGATGGGGAGAAGATGACAGCGGATGGGGGAATATGTGCCATTGTGTAATTTGCATAGCGTTCACTTCACGGTGTTATGGGTGAACTCATGTTTGTAGGTTACCTAGGAGGTAGTACCTACTCCTTGGAGGTACAGGTAATTATGGTTCGCCCTGTTGTTGTATCAGTGCCCCACTTTCTCTCTGCCAGCAGGACACCATACGTTCTCCTAATTACCGTACCAATGGAGTACTCCGTAGAGTACTCCCTTGCAACAGAAAAGGCCAGCTTGCCGACTCGAACAATACAAAAACGCCTAACAACAAATGGCCACTGCGGCACGATTACTGCGCTTTCCTCAACTCTTTTCGCACAACAAGGACGGCTTACGAGACGAAGGATGAACTGACTATCACATTGTTGACGTGATCCGGGTTCGAATCTCTTTTGACAACTTCTTCGCCTCTGGAAAGCAGCAAGGCTGTCTTTCTAAATCTGCGACGTCACCGCAGCTCACCGGCTGTCATTCTCGCGAACACAGAGCAGGGCATCCACAGAAGGCGTCACTATGCTCTTCAAGCTATCCGCAGTCGCTCTTGCTGTGCGTGTCGCGTCTGCTCTGTCGGCTGAAGACATTCCGAGTGACACCCCGGTGTCCTCGCTGCTTGCCTCCGCCCAGAACCACCTATCCCGAGGCGAGACCGGAGATGCCCTTGTCTACTACGATGCGGCCGTGGTGCGCGATCCGACCGATTACCTCACATATTACAAGCGTGCCACGACCTATCTGAGTCTGGGCAGGGCAGCCCAAGCGACTGATGATTTCAACAAAGTCCTAACGCTTCAACCAGGCTTCGGGGCGGCCCATGTCCAGCTTGGGAAGATAAAGCAACGAGTGGCAGACTGGGATGGTGCCCGTGAACAACTGAATAAAGCAAAGGGTATGCCAGAAGCCAAAGAGTTAATCGCCGCTCTCGACGACGCCGGACGAGCAGCAATGGCGGCCGAAGCGGCAGAGGCAAGCGGCAATTGGGAAGAGTGTGTCAACCAAGCCGGTGTAGCCATCATGGTAGCTAACCGGGCTGCCTCTTTACGCAACATTCGGGCGCGGTGTCGCTTTGCACGTGGTGAAGTCGAGGAAGGCGTTGGCGATCTGCAGCACGTGCTGCACCTCAAGCCAGGCGATGTGTCGCCGCACCTTGTGATCTCGGCAGTCAATTTCTACTCGCTTGGAGATCTAGACAAGGGCTTGGCTCAGGTGCGCAAGTGCCTACAGTCCGACCCGGACTCCAAACACTGCAGGGCGCTGCTCAAGCAGGAGAAGGCGGCTGAAAAGACCATTGCTAAAGCACAGAGGGCCTTTTCAAAGAACCAGCCATCAACTGGTACCATGCAGCTTGTCAAGTCGGGCGAGAACCCTGGCCTCATCCAGGAGATCAAGGTTCAAATGGCTGCACTCCGCGAGGCGGGCACTCTCCCTGCCGAGGCCCCCGATGGCCTTCTGTCTCGACTGACCGGCTTGGCGTGTCAGGGCTACTATGAGGTAAGTCGTCGCTCCCTCTCTTCTCAAACCTTTAATGTACGGAAGTTTGACAGTCTTCAAGATGAATAGCAAAAAGGCGAAGTCATGGTGTGAAGAGGCTCTGACGCTGGACGAGAACTCGCTGTACGGCCTGCTTCATCAACATAAGACTCAGCTGGATGCCGACCATTTCGAGGCAGCCATAGAGACGCTCAAAAAGGCCAAGGAAGCCCATGCCGACCATTCCGAGCAAATTGACTCGCTGATGCACGAGGCTGAGCTCCTACTTCGACGGAGTAAGATTAAGGACTACTACAAAGTTCTAGGTGTGGCACGCGATGCCGACGAACGCCAGATCAAGTCGGCGTACCGCAAGCTGTCCAAAGTCCACCATCCGGACAAGGCGGCCAAGCAGGGCCTGACCAAGGACGATGCCGAGAAGAAGATGGCGGAGATCAACGAGGCGTACGAGGTGCTCAGTGATCCGGAACTCCGTGCCCGATTCGACCGAGGCGATGACCCGAACGCACAAGGACAGCAGCAAAGCCCTTTCCAGGGCGGCCCTTTTGGTGGTCAGCCGTTCATGTTCCAGCAAGGAGGCGGCCAGCAGTTCAAATTCCAGTTCGGATCTGGAGGCTTTCCCTTCGGCGGCTAGAAACTAGTCTTGTTTAAGCTCACGTACACATATTTGCTCTGCTTCTTTTTCGTGTGTATATACGGAGTTGCGGAATCAATGAAGGGCCTGGCGTTTTGCGGAGTCATACCTCGTCATTTTCGGTGTTTTGTAGGGTTATTTACGCGAAAACTGCGCTGATGTGGCGCGCCTCTCCTTTAGATGCACAGTTCTCAATATTAATGGCCTTCACGGCAGCCAGAGTAATCTAGAGATCCCCGAAGTCAAATCCTTGCCAACCAAAACGCCGAGCGCATGAAGATATGTGATGGAAAAGGCCACATGTTCTGCTGCCCAGCCGGTCTGTAAGTTTTGTTTTGCCGGTGTCCAAGATCCTTGAATTTCACGGATAAGATACAAAACACATAAACTGTACTTCTGCCTTGATCCCGCACTGGGGTCCCAAGGAAAGATTGCCTTCAAAATAATAACAGGAAAAGTCGCTCGCCGTAGAAAACACCCGTTTTGGCCCTTCTTTCTGAGTACCCCTGAACGCCAACTGCTGCTTGTCAAAGCTCCTACCTCCCGCCTACTGCCGCACACTTTTTCCCGCCAATTCTGGAGCTCGTCGGTCAGAAGAAAACGCAAGCCAAGCTGTTTCCGAATACCGGCTCTAATATATAAGTATATATAAATGTTTTTCATGATGCCCATTTTTAAGCGTGCTGGGGTGCATATCAGTAGAATCGGGTCACATGTGGAATCGATGCGCATTCAAGTCGCAAATAAGTCGTAGATATGAGCTGGAAGATCTCTGCCAGGTATCGACACATGCGTCGGAAATCTGTCAGCTAGGGGACGAACGAAACACGCTCTGTATATCACAGGTACAGAAGTCTCATTGGCCTGTGTCATTTCTGTGAATAAAGTAGGCCCTGCAAGGAGCGTTAGTATACTGGAAACTGAAGGGAGGGTGATACGGAGGATTTGGTGTACTTTGAGGCCTCGTATGCCGACCAGCAAATGGCGGTGCTTGGCATCGTGGTTATTACTCGTGGCCGCATTCCTTTGAAGAAGCCGCGTAGCCCTTCTCGTGCGTACAGCAGACGGCTACCAGCCATGAATCCGTTCACCGACCGTAGTTCGGCGTCAGTGGCACTGCCTCGTGTTTGCAGCATCGTCTTGATGACGTCCATGGGGGTTGTGAGACCAGCGGCAACACCGCCGGCAACGGCACCAGCCAGACAGTGAGTGATAGGGTCGTACTTCTTCGAGGGATTCATGATGGTGGAGATGGATTCGTAGGCGAGAAATTGGAGGGCGGTGAATGGAACGGTCATGGAGAGAGTCGTCGGATAGGATACATAGAAAGCAGCGACACCCTCGTTTCGGTAGACGTACTTTGCGCAGTCCATCATCGACCGGTAGACCTTGCCGGAGCCTTCGATTTGCATGCGCTGCTTGATGACTGAAAGTACCATTCACCGTGTTAGACGCAAATTTTGGGATTGGGGCGAGAAGTAAACGAGACTGCGCACCATCAAAAGGGTTCATGAGCGCATCGCTGGCAATAGTGGCGCAGGCGCCACTTGTTGCTGTTGTATAAGGTCAGTCGCAAACTACTGAATAGGGAGACGAAGCAGGGAAGCTTACCTGCGGCTAGGGGATGATGCGCGCCAGCCTTGTTGCCGCCCATGACGTGCTTGACAGCCTCGTACGTAGCAAAATACACAGCATGGGCAGGGCCGGCACCGACGACAACACTGGACATGCCTCGCCATAGGCTCATTAGGCCCTCACCAGACGCCATGCGGTATGTGCCCTGTAACAAGCTCGTGTACGCAGTGCCTGCTGGACTTAATATCTGCATGCGTGTCTGTGTTTGGAAAGGCAGTCAGTGCTGCTGCGTCTTTGAAATCTCTCTGTTCGTCCCTGGCGAGCTTGCACCATATACGATAAGCGTTTTTCGAGCAAGTTTGATTTACCTTGATAGCATCAACGGGATACATGACGGTGTGTTCCTACGTGATCGAGTCAGCTTAGGACCGAATTCGGGTGTCTCTGGATCTAAAACGGTGTGCTGGCACGGTCGTGGCACTTACAGCAATGCCAGCGAAAGCACCCGCAGCCATGTTCTGCACAAGGGAGAAGTTTGGTGGCAAGGATTCATAGCTGCAGAGGCAGAGGCGTCCAGTTAGCAAAATTGTCGACGCACAGCCGAAATTGTCGGTCTTTAACAGGGGAGAAGGGGGGTGACGTACTCGTACTCCTCGAGATCTTCGACCGGCTCAGCATTTGGCTGGGCCATCTGGGCCACAGCAGCGGAAGCACCGCCTAGAGCCTTGTTTTGGAGCGCCAGGATGGCGATGTAGAAAAAAAAAGCGCAAGAACACACACGCAAGAAGCTTTCTTCGTCGTGGACAGTGTACGAGCCCAGGTGTTCGGGGATGAAAAAGGGCTTGCGAAGCAGTAACAAGGGCGAGAGCCCTTTTCCTCGCGCTGGTCGTCGCGATGTGTTTCGTTGCAGGTGTGTACTTGGCCGCCTCCTCGGTTCGGTATACGCCGTGCGATGCAAAAGGGCACTCTGGCCAATACGTTGCTTGTAAGGTGTCGAGACGTGTTTGGAGAACCAGTCCGCAGGCTCAGGTCGTAAAGAAGTGATTTGTGCGCTGGCGCAGATGTCAGCGATTGATGTCGGCTCGGTTGTTAGATGCAGTTTAAGGGTCGGTGTGCCCTATTCTGGCAAGTGTACAGATACTGCCGCAGTCGGATTTGGAGCAGAAACAAGGGTGGTCGTTAGAGTGCGACGTGTGCGACGTGGACGGCAGAGGCAATTGGGAGGCGGCCCAAGCTTGGGGCGGAACGAGCAGGTGAGAGGGTTAAGTGAGGAAGGGAGAGGACGAGAAGGTGAGGCGAGGGAAAGAAGAAAGAGAGAGACAAACACAGCAATGGATCTGAGTTTGTGGAGGCGGGTTTGCAACGTGCGTTGGAAAGCGTCGGGAAGGAGCTTTCGCAGGCGATTTGATTGATGCTTTTTCTGAAATTTTTCGCTCCCGCATGTTCCAACAACGAGGTTAGGTCCCTGCTAGCCTAATAAAACAACTAATACGGGCCAGCCAGTCAAAAAATACAGCGCTACAAAGGCCAAAGGCCAAAAAAGCGGAGACGTGGAGGACATGCGGAAAATACGGAGTAATGAGAGGTACTCCGTAGGTAGGTAGGATCTAGGTATCTTCATGACTTCCGTATACTCCGTACTTGAGCTTCCTCGGCTGGAACGCAAACAGAAACATGAGCCCTAAGTCTGTTCCGAGGAGACCTGGGGAAGGCTGCGCCGTCTACGACCAGCTCCACATAAGACAAAACTGGCGCTGCTTCCTTTGCCGTCTTTCTGGGACGGAAACAAGACCTCAAACAGCCTTTCACACTCTCTCTTTGGTCTGGAGGAGAGCTCTAGTCTGTGGCGTCATCTTGCGCATCTATCGAAGCTGAGCTCAGGGCAGCAACTAACATGATGGAAAGGAAGGAGATGCCGGTGGCTTTTCCTTGCCCTAAATGTACATGTATGTCTTACGCTCTCTGCCTTGTCGCCGAGCAAGCAGAAATTGGGTTGCAAGGTCGCTGTTATAGGGAAGCTCCGTTCGTATATCCGACAACAAGAGCGTTAGCGCCTTGACAGTCTGGGGGCATGCTGAAATCCCAGCAGCTTCCACAGCTCTCATGTAACAGTCCGCCTGGCGCCAAGTCATCGCGCAAAAGCGCAAAAACACTTGTCATTTGGTGGCTCTGCGACGCGGCTTTCCGTGTCAGGTACCGAAATAATAGATCCAATAAGCCAGGATGCATCCAAAAAGCTAGCTTCCACTGGTTGATAAGCGAATCTCTCTCTACGGAGTATATAGCACCAGGTAAGACAAGTAAGATACAAAGATACACCAAGCGCACATACAGCGGCTGCTGGACCGGCGTCCAGCAACTTCGTACTTCGCTCGCTTCATGCCTTTCTGCATGACCACCGTCGCAATACACTGCCAACCAGTCCGTAGCAAAGAACATCGAACAGAAACAGTACACAGTGTCTGGCCCACGTTAGCCGCAGAACACTCGGTCCCAGAACGCTCCCTTCTGAGCACCGCCTGCGGACGCCTACTAGAAGTGGATGGCCTTGCTGTATGTCGCCATCGCCGCCTCCTTGAGTGCCTCCGAAAGCGTCGGGTGCGCGTGTGTAGTGCGCGCAATGTCCTCGCTTGACGCGCCGTACTCTAGAGCCAGCGTACCCTCGGCAATCATCTCACCCGCGCCAGGGCCGACGATATGCACGCCAAGCAGGCGGTCCGTCTCTGCGTCAGCCAGAATTTTCACCAAACCCTCTTGGTCCATGTTGGTCTTCGCGCGCGAGTTGGCCGAGAACGGGAACGTGCCGACCTTGTACGCCACGTTGGCCGCCTTCAGGTCCTGTTCGGTCTGGCCCACCCACGCAACTTCGGGGTGCGTGTACATCACTGCCGGGATCACGCCGTAGTTGACGTGGCCATAGCCCTTCTTCAGGAATTCTATAACGGCAATGCCCTCGTCTTCCGCTTTGTGCGCCAGCATGGGACCAAAGGTCACGTCGCCGACAGACCGGATGTGCGGGTGCTTGGTGCGGTACTCGGAATCGATGACAACACGTCCACGCTCGTCAACATCTAGGCCAATGTTTTCAAGGCCGAGACCCGTGGTGTACGGACGACGGCCGATGGCGACAAGCACAACCTCGCCCTCGAGCTAGAGACGGCACAATAAGTTACAAAAAGGCACTGTAAAGAAAGGTTGGAAGGGAAGAGCCTACCGTCTCTGGCTTGCCGCCTTTCGCAGCATCAATCTCCAGCTTAATCTTGTCGCTGCTGGTGTCGCCGCTAAGCACTTTGGTATTGAGCTTGAAGTCAATACCCTGCTTCTTCAAGATTTTCTGTGCCGCCTTGGAGATTTCCGTGTCCATGCCAGGGCCACCGATCTGGCCCAGGAACTCGACCACAGTGACCTTCGCGCCTAGACGCGACCACACCGACGCCATCTCCAGGCCGATAATGCCACCGCCAATCACAACCAGCGACTCGGGCACTTTCTCCAGCGACAGTGCTCCCGTGCTGGTGATGACACGCTTCTCATCAATCTCCAGACCGGGGAAGGGTGTCGCCTCGCTGCCCGTGGCAATGATGATGTTCTTGCCCTTCACCGTTGTCTCGCCACCATCGTTGAGGGCTACCTTGACCGTGTGCTCGTCGACAAACGAGCCCGTGCCCTTGACGTAGTCGACGCCATTCTTTTTGAAAAGAAACTCGATGCCCTTGGTCAGACCCGTGACCGACTGGTCTTTGGCCTTCATCAGCTGGGCCAGGTTGAGCTGGACATCTCCGACTTCGATACCGCGGTTTTTGCTGTCGTGGAGAATCTGGTGGTATAGGTGGGAGTTGTTGAGCAGAGATTTTGACGGGATGCAGCCGACATTCAGGCAAGTACCGCCCAAGGACCCGCGCTTCTCGATACAGGCCACCTTAAATCCCTCCTGGCCGGCCTTGATGGCGGCTACGTAGCCGGCGACACCGCCGCCAATGATGACGAGATCCTTCTCCTCACCAGCCTCGGAGGCAAAACTACGGCGACTCCATCGCGAGATCGGGGATGTCTTTGCGGCGATTATGGTCGGGAAGCTGAGAAGAAAGGTGGTGAAGACACCAAAGTCAGCACGCAATTCGCGCAAGAGAACAGACGGTAACGGAGTCTAGCGAAAGGTGTGGGAATGGAGGCGCAGGCGAGATTGGGAAGTAACGGAACAGCAACAAGAAGAAGTATACAGCAATAAAAAAGTTATGCTGGCGGCGGGAGAAGCTTACGGTGACTGTTTTTGGAGAACTGTCCGGGCAGCAGTCCGCGATATTAAGCGTGACGACAGCATCTTCCGAATCGAAGCTTGACTGGTGGAACAGCAGTCGAGAGTAATGGGATGCAGACGTGGGATGTACGGCGGGGCGGCGTGCGCAAACAGAGGCGTGCGATTGACTCGAATTGAAGCGTTGAAGAGGCGTAACGCGGAAGGAAAGGAAGTGGTGATGGCAGAAGTCCTTGCCGGTAGCTTCGGTATTAATAAACAGCTGTTTACCTACTCCGTAGTGCCTTGCCTGTCTGTGCAACAGGCCAGCTACTCCGTAAATTTTTTTTTGCCCGTCGCCCCATCACTCCCAGTCTCATGTCCCAATCATTCGTCGCTCCTAATATTCGGGGCCCAATGTTATTTGCTGTCCCGGCTACGGAAGACTAACAGGTACCTAGGTACCTCCTAGGAGTAGGTACCTTTTGAAGCCACGCTTCCGTAAAATGACGTCTCAAGCCTGATATCTGAGGCGTAGATGAGGCGCAACCATCCGCTAACGCGACGGTAGCCGCTGCTTTCCTTTTTTTCGCTCCTAAAGGGCATCATAGTTTCCCCATAACCGTCTATGCTTAGACAATCACCTGATATTAACCCGTTGTGGCTCACGCATCGTCTCTGTCCATCTACGAGATTCGCTGTTGTTTTGTCCACGTTCAATTACTACTATCTTTGGGTAGGTGTTAGAAAATAGGGCATTGCACGTGTAAATTTCTCCGCGGAGCCGCTGCGACTATTTGGTCAGTTCTCTGACTCACGCAGCGCCTTCAGCGCCGTGTTGCAGGCCTTGGCCACACTGGCAGTCTCGTTTTTCGCGACAAGCTCCGATTTGCGCACCACCCTATTGAGGAAGTACTGCAGTCCACGCTGCAGGTCTTCGTTGTCACGGACCGCTCGGAACCGCTTGCGGATGATGCTGCTATGGCCTCCGGCTCCGCCGCCGCTGCCATCGCCCCGGACCTTGCCCACCTTCTTCGCCTCATCGAAGAGAGTCAGCAGCAGGACTTCGACAAACACCTGCGTCTTGGCCTGCAGCCGAACTAGGCTCAGGCATTTGAGGACATTGAGGCTGAGGCTGCCGCACGCCACGAGATATCCGTACAACTTTGCGGCGTTGATGATGCGCCGCAGGTTGGTTGCCTCGTCCTCATCATCCACCTCGTCGTCCTCAGGTTCTTCGCCAAACATGGGCTCGCCCGCCCGCCGGAACAACTTCCACAAACTTGCCTGGAATGTCCAGCTCATCCTCCGGTCGCTGCTGCACACCTGTCGTGCCACGAGTGCGTAGTAGCGGTTGTAATGCTGCTCGGCGCCAACACACCGGATCAGCACGTTGGCTATCTCTTTCTTTTCGTACTTGTTGAGCCCCAGTCGCAACAGCCTTGCATAGGCATCCTTGCTGTCGGCGGCCGAGAGCAGCGTTACAAAGATGGACCGGCGCGCATCAGTGTTCATGCCCTGTTCCCGGGCCAGCAGATGCAGCTCTTCCACATCAGCAATGTCGTCACCCCATGACCCCAAGACGTCATCGTCGTCGTCGTCTGTGGCGCGAGGTGATTTGTTTGTGGCTTTCCTGTCTTTGGCCTGGCCGCTGATGCCATTGCTCTGCGCTCGCCCACCTAGCCCGTCTCTCGTGTTCTCTTCATCCCCCTCCGTACCGCTTTGGCCTGCCCAGCTTGCACCCACTAACCACCACTTGCCTCGCTTATCAGCTTGCTCGATATCGGCCAGGCTGACGCGGAGAGGGCCGGCTGCCTCGAGCTTTCTCGATGTAGGCAGGTTGCCCAAGATCTTCCTGATCCGCTCGGCATGACCAAAACCACTGCTCTCGGCATCCCTTTGCTTTTTCTTGTCGTTTTTTTTCACGTCGCCGATCCGGTCGATCATGTGGCGTGTTCGTGCCGACAAGCTTTTTTCCCCGCCAGCACGGGCAACCGCCGGCTGGATAAGAGCCACGATGTCTTTGAGGGCTCTGGGGTCATCCTGGCGGAGTCGTTGACCGCTCGTCTCGAAGACGCGCAGTAGCAACTCTGTGCTAGTCTCTGATAGGTGTCCTAGCAACATACGTATGTAGTCATACATGAGATTAGGGCCAAGCATGCGGAAGTTGTAGAGCTCTGCCATGAGACCAAAAAGGTTCAGTGCCATTTTTGATGATGGCGCCAACGACTGTTGCTGGCCGTCACTATGTGTCTTGTCGCCAATGGCTGCTGCGTCTGCATTGTCCAGGGCTTCGTATTGCTGCTTGAAAAGGGTTGCGCTTTGCTGGACAAAGTGGGCACCAAAGTCGGTTCCTTTGACCATGTAGACCGCTGTTGCAAAACCGGCAATCAGGACGGTCACGTTACTGGTCAGAGCACTCTCGATACGAACTTGTTCAAGGAGTTTGTCGGTCACGGCTTCGGTCACGTACTGCCGCGGGTTATCGAGATAAAGCTTCTCGACCTCGCCCAGGATGGTGAGCATATTGGCGTCTGACAGGCGTGCGATAAGGTGATGGGCCTGTCGCCGGACGCGCGTGACAGCCTCGGGTTCGGAGCCAGCCGTCTGTTGCTGTGTTCGGCGTAGGGCCGGCGGCACGTATTTTTGCGCGGGCCCTGATGGCGGATACTGGACTGGTGCGACGTAGGGATTTTCTCGCAGCCTCTTGGTGGGCTCATGCTTCAGCTTCCAAGACGACTCATCTGCGCTTCCCTCGAAACCGTTGAGTTCGCTGTCGTCCGTTTCATTGGAAGCGCCGCCTCCATCTTCGCCTTCGCCTTCGTTCTCTTCCTCGCTATCGCTGTTGACGTCGTTGTCGTCGGAGCTATCGCTCTCTTTGCGCATGCCCATAGCCCTTCGCCGCTTCGAACGCAACCACTCTTCAGCCTCAGCCTTCCGCTTCTTCTTTTGTGCATTCCCCGAGTCTGCGTCCTTATTGTCGCCAAGAGAATCCAGCAAACCATCCAGGCCGTCGTCCTTGAACGACTTTGGAAGATTTTTGCGACCCTTCAAGCCAAGCTTGCGCTCAAGCTCGGCAATCTCAACATCATCCTGTTCCAGCCTCTCGCGCATTCGATTGGAGATCTTGACATCGGCGACCGCGCCACTGGTTGACTGCCCAGCTTTACCTTCTTGGTCGTCTACGCTGTCTTCGTTGTCCTCGCCACCCTCGCTGTCCTCGCCATCAACATCCTCAATGTCGTCAAAATCGCCCTCATCAATCGAGTCGTCCTCAAGTTCCGGGTTGACCATGCGGATTTGGCTGGATTTCGCGCTTGCCATGCCGCCAGCAACGTTCCTGACAGCAGGCTTCTGTCGCTGGGCCGCCTGCGAAATGGCAGTGCTATTATATGTTGTACTGGTCGCTTGTCGATGTTGTGTTTTAGTCCGAACTCGCTTTCTTTGATCTTTTCTGTCCTGGAGCTCGCTTTTGCGTCCGCGACTGGGAAGGCCGTCAGTCTGGACACCGAGATGTCGCAGAAAGCCCGTGGACAGGGAGGGCCCGGCGCTTTTCGATGGTCCCATTTTAGGAGACTGATTGCGGCCACAGTAAGATATTCTGCAGCACTATCTCAGATTTGTTGTCGAGTCCATGTTGGTTGAAGAAAAGACGGTCAGGAACAGGGCAGAAGTGATCACTGGCCCAGGAAACAGCCTTTCGTGCCTTTTCGCTTTTTAGATTGAAGCTAGCCTTGCGAAAAAAGTCCTGCTCCATATCTTACTCATTCTACGTGTACCTAGGTACCCTGGAGTAATGCATCCTGATTGGGTCGCGGGGTAACAGACGACCTCGTGGATCATGGTAGCGTTGCTTGCACCATAAATTCTCAAAGGTGTCGCAGCCCGCAACAACAGCCATTCGGCCGCGATGAAGCTCTTAACGAACGAAGAGGTGCGTTGCTCGCGAAGGGACACGGTATCTTTGCCTTATACTGATTTGACCAATATTCTGCTTAGTTTCTCTCTCTGCTTGCCCAGCTCCTGGACACACAAAAGGGCAAAGATCATGGTGCAATCTACCTGAGCCAAAGACGACGTACGCAATCCTCTCCAGAGTGTTACGTGGTGTGCATGTTCTAACATTTGCGTCTGAGTACAGTTGTCCGCGGCGAAAGGGGCGCCGAAGGCACGCCGGCCGACGCTCTGCAGCCGATCATCGTCCGCGCCAGCAACGGCAAGTCAAAGAAGCACCGCAAGGACAAGGTCCGGCTGTCGACGACCGTGGCGCCGAAAGACCTCGAGACTTTTTACCTTCGTTATGCGGATATGTGCAAGGCCGGCATGACACTGCTGAAGCCGCGCGACAAGAGCAAGAAGAAAGCCAAGGCCAGGAAGAAGAAGGCAGCGATAGCGGTAACAGGACCGTGATCGTGGACCAGCCGGGCGGCGAGCGCCGTGGTGCAAGTATGGAGTATAAGGTCTTAACTTTGAAAAGAGTGGATTTGTTCATGTGGCCTACCTCGTTGGCGATTTCCGTTATGTATGTAGCGAGCCCTGGATGAGGGTCTCATTGCTGGAATGCGCTCGAGATGGAATCTATCGAAATCAGAACACACTACTACCACCGCCCTCACCGTCGTCGTCACAGCAGCAAGAACCTTGCGACTAGCCGTCGGGTTGTCGAAATATTGTGATCAAGCAATACTTAAGCAACATATCTCTCAGAGCTTAACGCCACGTGCCACCTACTTCGATGTCGAGAAGCCAGATATATTTTTTATGGCGTCTAGATAGTCACCTCGACCTCGTCACTCCTGGCGAGTTCGGCAAGATGGGAGACCCAGTACACAGACAAAACCAGAGGGGGTCGAGAAACGAGAGTAGAAAACCTTCAAAATAAAAGAACAGAGCAAGTGAAACTTTTGGTGAGCGATCTCCTCGTATATCGCCAACAACACATTCAGTGTTGCCGAGTCACGAGCCCCGTATACGACTCCTGCGATGTCCTAAACCCTTCGAGGCACGAGGAGCTTGACGACATGAAGCTGCACTGCCAGAAGGCAACATTCCGCCAGATGAATGGGGAGCATTTGACCCGTGCCCGAAGGTAGACCGACAGAGAGGGAGCGAGGAGAAAAGAGACAAGGTGAAAAAAAAGCAGTGGATAACTCAATAAAGGCAGGACAGGAAAAATTTCGAGAAAAGATTAGGAAAAAAAGAAAAGACAGAGAAAGGGAGACCGGGGATGAACAAAAGAGTGAAAGAGGTAGTTTATTTTCAATGTGAGCCCAAAAAGCAATTTGTGGGAACAAAGAAAAAGGTGCAACCCGAGTACCGAATCATGCGCCGACAGAGTGTTCGACACTTGCATGCCATGAGTTGATGACGTGGTGGTCCGCTACATCAGTTGATCTTGGGTCAGTCCGCCGTGGTGATCGGTGTCCATACTGTCGCCCGGAATGCCTGGCGTAAGGTACTTGACGAAACTGAGGCCAAGTGGTCGCCCGCCATATTGGTATCCTTGGAACTTAGCAATGGCCGTCTCGGCAGTTTCCGCGGCGTCAAATCGGACGACACCGGAGCCGCGGGAGCGGCCGCTAGGCTCATACTGTATCTCCGCCTGCTCGACTTTGCCGATGGTTGTGAACAGCTCGACGAGGTCCTCGTTACTCGTCGACCAAGGAAGCTATCAAGCAAGGAACGATATTAGTGGGACGACAAAGTCACGAGAAAGGGACGTTGCTTCAAACTGGGGGAGGAGGGGGTTGTTGCCTACATTTCGGACGAAAATGGTCGCACTACGGTCGGTGCCAGATGTCGCATAGTCGGTAAAGGGGTTCGGTGCTGGAGCAGGCCCACCGCCAGCTCCTCCGCCGGCATCGAAACCGCCGCCGCCGAAGCCGCCACGGCCACCAAAGCCGCCGCCGAAGCCGCCGCGACCACCAAGCCCCCCTCGGGGAAAGCCGCCGCCAAAGCCGCCGCGGCCAGGGCCGCCGCGGCCACCGTAACCCCCAGCACCCGCAAAACGGTCCTCACGGACTTCAAGGATACGCCCTTGCCAGTCAAAGCCGTTGAACTGCTGAATGGCAACCCGGGCATCGTCTGGGCTTTCAAACACAACAATACCGGAGCCCTTGGATCTGCCATCGGGACCGACGTTGATGTCTGCTCTAGCAACCCCAGCGGACCGAGCTAATTTACATGTCATTCATTAGTTGCGAGAAATAGTGATAGTTCGTGGGCATTTTGTCCTTACCAGCTTGCCGAAACAGATCTTTCAAATCTTGCCATCCAACAGTGAATGGGAGCTAGATTGCAGTAGAAAATGAGCATGACGACCATTGGCAGCACATTACGGATATCGAATAGAACACAGGTTGACTAACGTTGGCAACATAAACCTGCCTGGTTCCACCGCCGGCGAAAGGCAAGGGTGCTGCGCCATAGGCCGGAGGGCCAACGGGGCCGCCGAAGCCACCTCTGGGACCGGCTGTCTGGTTGAATCGAGGCTCGGCCTCGCGATCCTGAAAAGGTGGTTAAAAGGCTAGCCATCTTACGTACGTATGTGAACAATGTGTCATCAAAGAGACATACCTCGCGAACGTAAACCAGTCGCCCCATCAGATTCTGATTGCTCAGTGTAGCAACGGCGTTCTGGGCTTGCTCCCTAGTCGCATATTCCACAATACTGCGAGAATTAGCACAGGAAGCCAGGAAGCACTTTGGCATCAGAAAAGAAGAGCGATCACCAGCTTACCCGCATCCCTACAATAACCCGAGGAACATCGTTCCAACCCGTCAATCCAACAAATTCCCATCGATAATTAAAGACTCAGCCGGGGAGGGGGAGGGGTGGAAGAAGCCGCGAGAGGAAGAAGAAGAAGTAGCCCAGCCAAAAACTACTTGTTGTAGTCGCCCACCTTCGACATTCCGTTCGGGAGTAACAAGACATCTGCAAAGATGACCTCGCCAGCTATTGATGCGAGAGATGTTAGTAAAACTAAAACTCCGAATCCCACGCCGCAGCTTCATCTGAGCCTTCTAGGCATATCTTGGAAACGGGGACACCTCTTCAACAACCGCCAGTCTGAAATGGAAAACGTCGTGGAGAGAAAGTAACCAACCCTGCCTCATAAAGTCTTTCAGGTGATGCCATTTGACATCGTACGAGAGATTGCCGACGTAGACACGGCGGTCCTGCTGTGAAGTTTCCCGAATGTTCGACATCGTCTCCGTGGCAAGATTGTCGTTTGAATGATAGGCAGCGCCTCCACCACTTCCGTAATTCGAACCTGGAAGTCCTCCGGATGTTGGTGGCAGTCTGACAATGGGAGAACGGGATCGTCTTGAAGCTCGGCGGTAATCTGGGCTCCGGGAGCGATTGCTGCGTGGAGAATAAGAACGGCGATGGCCACCAGTGCCACGTCCGGGACTGCGGGATCGACCACGGCGAGGTGTGCGAGACCGTTCGCGCTGCAAAGCCGTTAGTTTTGCACGATTGGCTCTGCTGCTGCCTGCACAGACAAACCAAACCGTCTCAATTCCATCCGTGAACTTCGGCCAACCGCTTTTGGCCTGGCAGGTCTTTCAAATCAAGCAATACTCTGGCATTCACTAGCAACGTACCGGTCTGTAAGTATCTCCAGTATCGGCTGGATTGAGAGGCACAGAAGGTTAGCACTTCTCAGGAGTCAAGACAACAGAATAAGAAAGTAAATGGCCGGGCAGCAGAACGTGTAATGTAAAATTGCAAATGCAGACGGACAGGGGAAATTTTCTGGCAGATGGCCGTGTGGCTGCTGACGGAGATAAAGAGCACAGCCCAGGTGGGAGCGGGAGCAGATATATAAATTGGCTTCCAAGGAGGAGATGCCTACAGGTGGTGGGATGTTTGGTGGGATGCCAGTGTCAAAAGAGGGGTGTGTGGAAGGCTGTGTGTACACCGCGTGCGTATGTATGTGTGCGCAAGTCTGCTTGTGTCTGTGTTTGTGTGCCAGAAGCCAGTGGTTCTTCACGGTTCTGTTCCGATGTGGCACCGCCGCGTTCTCTTCTGCCCCTTTCCGTCGAGACCGTCAAGGTCACTGGCGGACGGACCCAGAATGAAAAATGAGAAACCATGGCATAGCACAAAGCAAGGCATCGAACACAGGTGTGCGGCACTTTGAGGAATGGGGGAGGGGAGGTGCAGGAGTAATGCAAACTAAGGGAGGGGTGGACAAAGTAACACAGCACACAGCCAAATCCCCAAAAAGGGACATCACAACTGCGAGCACTCGCAAACAGTGGTGCACGCATATGGGAACGTGAGTTGCAGAAGCAAATCACAAGAAAGTCGAGGAGGGATATATGGCAGATACAAGAGCAACGTATGGCTGGTAGAAGGCAGATGTAAATGGTATGGGTGACGGCAATGGCTTGCAACGAGAGCAACCTCCTCTTGAGAAAGTGTGCTCAAAAACAACAAACGCAAGGGAAACATACAACGCTTGTCGAGCGGACGATGA
This sequence comes from Ophiostoma angusticollis, assembly GCA_019925545.1. Taxonomy (NCBI): domain Eukaryota; kingdom Fungi; phylum Ascomycota; class Sordariomycetes; order Ophiostomatales; family Ophiostomataceae; genus Ophiostoma; species Ophiostoma angusticollis. Next base: position 46,340 of record JADHKL010000028.1, read on the forward strand.
TGTGAGAGACTGTCGAACCAAAAAAAAGAGTAGGATCAGGAACAGGAGCAGGAGGTAGGTTCAACAAGAGAGACGAGTGATATGGGGGGATGCGTCAATAGTTCGATAGAAAAGGAACGCGGAGTACTGAGGCTGGACCGGCAGGGGTGAGAGAGAGGAAAGGGGGGGAAGGGGGGGAGGAGGGGGGGTGAGAGAAGTACAGCAGCTGCAGAAAGATGTAAAAGTGCGGATTGCTTACCCATAGTGATATAACACGCAATGGCGAGTTCAGCGGGGAGATTGGTGAAAGGGGGCAAACTTAGCCGTCGCAAGACGATACAAGGCTGCGGTGGGCGTTTAAGGAGTTCGTGAAGTCGAACAGTGCTGCCACGGGATGAATAGCTGTGCTCGTAGGTGTAGACACACCGTGTCGTAACAGAAGACAGAGGCACCGGAGACTAATGCGTAGCAAAATGGTGTGATGTGAGTGAGAGCGCGGAACGGCAGGGCGAGATAGCAGCTAAAGTCGGAGTGTTGGTTGCTCAGAGAGGAGGGGGAGGGCGGCGGCCAGTCAAGTCTTGGAAAGAAGAGAAGAAAGTATCTTTGTGGGGGGACTTGTGCTTGTGGCAGGACAAACACGATAGAGGGAGGAATCCAAGGGCCAGCAAGGTGTCTACCAAATGGCCAAAAGGGGTTGAGTGACAAAGAGCGGGTGCAGCGACGAATGAAAGAGCTGTGGATGGTTCGAAGCCAGAGCAACAGTGAAGAGTAGCACAGTTTCTGCGAAGCTGCAGTGTTGACGGGACAGGGGCACAAGCAAGCTTCTGGGGGTGCCGGTTGAGCAGCAAAGATGAAGGAGAGGTGAGAGGAGGTGTAGGGAAAAAGAAGGGCAGAAGAAAGAGTTTGTGGATAGTCGACAAGAGGCCGTAAGGAAGCAGAAGACGAATCGGACCAATGTGAAGCTAGCAAATAGGGAGAATGGCGCTCGTGAGATGCTTGGTGGTTGATGAGCAGCTTTCTGGCAGGCGCAGAACAAGAGGAAAACATGTAGACGCGTCAGGCAGCAAGGCAAGCATGATCAGATTATTTTCGCGGCCGGCGAATCATAGGCGAGGACTGGAACCGCGCGACGGCGAAAAAACTCTGGGTAGGTGGGGCACGGGTACCTGCAAAGTACCATTTTTCGACTGGCGCTAGTCGTTGACGGGAGCCTTGGACCAGGGTTGCAGGCGATCTTCGCCCTCTCCTGCCGGGAGAGTAATATGAGGAATTTAGGAGGACGGAGTGCGGAGAACATACGGAGTAAGCACAACGTGCTTTTTTTAAGTCAGGGAGGTTAGCTTTCTCGAATTTACATGTATACAGAGTACTCCCGTACAAGAGGTAATAGATTCGAATAGAGTTAATCAATTGTACCTAGGTGACTACTGGTGCCCCTTTAAAAACTACCTATGCAGAGGTATTTCTTGCGGTACGGAGTTAGAGCTCAAAAGTAAATCTATCGTGAGTCAGTGGAGATAATGCTGGAGCCTGCCTAATACTCCGTACCTAGGTAGGTACCTGCCTGTACTCCGTACATAAAGTACCTACATATACTCCGTACGGAGTAGGTATGTGTGAATAGATTTCAGGTGCTGCGGGATGGGGGCATCCCGGTCTGACCAGATGCCCAGTAATTTCGTAGGGCTGCTGGGGATAGCCCCTCTCTTTAGTCTCATTTACAAAGCCTGAGGTAGCTTGAAGCTTCCGTTGACTTCTCATGATCTTTCAATTAGAAAACACCTTCCTTGCACCCGCTGAGAAGAAAAAGACTGATGGCAATGTCGTTCCCGTGGCGTGCATCGCAGGCTATATCCAAAGCTTGGGTTCTCTATTTTTGACAGCGTAATGTCTCAATACTGGGATAGGGGTAGCTGGTTTCTTCCTCGCTGTTACAGAAGACCTCTATCTATAAGCCCCGACGCTTGCGAAAACCACCTTGGGCCTGACGACCTCTCCCGGTCGAGACCGTGCCTAAGCATAGGTACCTATGGAGTATGTTTCCTTTTCACTGGCGGGCATGAACCCGCCTGCATCCGTCGGTGTGCTATCACGTCATTCACAGGAGGACGAGTACATTACTTCACCCTACCCCGTATACACGTCCAGAGTTGTCTGGAGACCGACATTAATGCAGACGGCAAGACCTCCGACCGGAAACGGATAGACGACAGTCCATTGAGCTGCATTTTGGGAGGGCAGGCCAATGCGACCCTTCCTTCCAGGTTAAACACGGCATGTTGCCCATGCTTCATCCCTACGACAATCCCGCATATCTTGTGAGTACCTACCTACCCAAAGGTACCTAGGCAGGTATACATAAGATACATACTCCGTATACCTACGTACGAAATACTCCGTACGGAACACTCCGTATGTGACGGTGTTTTGCTTGCAGCGATTGACCTGGCCACCCGCCACCGCCAACTTACCACGATCCTTGCCGCCAGCAGACGGGGACTTCATCCACTGCTCAGCCTTCCTCTTTTCTGCAAGCCGATAAAGGGAAAAAAACTCTGCACGGATGCAACTCTAGCACTGCCTTATGGTTTTTCTCCAACACACACCCCCCCCTACATGTACATCTTGTCGACGTCGACCCTGGTTCAGTAAAAGCCACTCGCAAGACAACTGACGAACCAGAACGGTTAATTCGCAACAGTTCAATTCATAGACCATCCAACGCGAGCGTTCCGAGCCTTCCAAAATGCCCACCCGCGGAGGCCACGTCATGTACATGTATACATGTACTGCACATACAGGGAGTACCCATATTTCGAAACTTCCGGGTCCTGCAATATTCAAAGGAGGATAAAGCTCTCGAAAAGAGAAGACGAATGCGAGGAGCTTTGGCAAGCATGCGTGACAATAGGGGTAATGAGGGGAGGTGACGCGTTACGTGAGACGGTATCAGCACCCGGAGGAACGCACTAAAATTTCTCCGACTAGATCCACCCAAGACTCAGCAGCAGTTGTTGACGTACTCCGTGATATTACTCTGTACTCCGTATTGTCTCGTCGAAGCTGCACAAACCAGTCCAAGCTCATACCACAATCGGTTTCTCTGGCCACTGACGCGATGCCGCCAGGAACAGCACCCGCCCATCTGGCCGCTGCTGCCAGCCGCAGGCTTGCCTTTGTGCCATGGACCACCAGACCAAATCTCTGCCCGTTGTCAAGGCATCATATTGCACCTTTCTCTTTGTCGGCGGTGTTGCAACACACCTGGGAACCACAGGCCCGCTCTCGATTGAACACATCCAATCCCACGACCACCTCGGTGCATACTCGCGCCATTCCCACCTCGTCCTCCCACGTGGGTCGGCGCCGCTACCACTCCTTCGACCACCCCAATGAGCCTCCCGCCCAAGACCGCTTCAACTCCGCCGAGCAGGCCATCCTGTCTGCCGCCGCCCGGCACATTCCCGAGCATGGCTTCACAGAGCACACGATTGCTCTCGGGGCCCGTGACGCCGGATACCCCTCCATCAGTACGGCCGTCCTGCCGGAAGGCGTCTTCAGCTTAGTACGGTGGCATCTCGTGAACCAGCGCTTAGCCTTGGTCGCGCGCAGCCGAGAGATATTCGGGCCAGCACCGGCCGGGGGTGGTGCGGTGCTGGCGCCGGACGAAGTTGCGGATCGCGCCGAGCGCCTAACATGGGAGCGGCTGTTGGCCAACAAGGAGGTGATCGGTCGCTGGCAAGAGGCAAGTCAAAGCGAAGCCGCCCCACGTCCACACGACATCTCATGCTATTCTCTCCCATACTCCGTTGACGCTAACAACCCACACAGGCTCTTGCCATTATGGCCCAGCCCAGCTACGTACCGGCGTCTTTGCGCGAGCTGGCCCTCCTGGCCGACGAGATCTGGGCCCTGGCCGGCGATGTCGCCGTTGACCCCTCTTGGTATACGAAGCGCGCCGCCGTGTCTGCCATCTACGCCTCCAGCGAGCTCTTCATGACAGCCGACAACTCCGGGCCCGAGTATGTAGCGACGCGCGAATTCTTGCTACGCCGCTTCAGCGAAACCCGCTCCATGGGCGGCTACGTCCGCTCCGTGGGCGAGTGGGTGAGTTTTGCCGCGGGCGCCGGCGTCAACGTCTTACGCAGCAAGGGCGTCAACATCTAAGCATCAGCGACGGTGAAGCGCCGGCCGTGATGGCTTTGTACGAAATAGCGTAATATAATACACGGCATTGCCTTTTTCTTGAACACGGGGAAGGACGGTCCATGGAATATAAAATGATTACGCTCAAGCCTCAAAACAATCAACGTCCCCAAAATCAAACCCGGCGCACAAAGGCCGCTTGGTTGCAATTACCATTTGCAGCGAGGTAATGCGGCCCAAACATCACAACGGGTGAGAATCATTCCTGTCTTCTCTTCCAACACTGACTTGCAACACAAAGAAAAACAAAACCATCGGTAACCGTTCTCTCTTCTACTGCATGCCGTCCAAAGTTCTCTGTCGCGGGTCCGTTAGCCGGATGATCTTTACATCTGGAGCATGGCGAGCAGTTCCCTGGATGGCATTTGGCGTGATAAAGATGTACTGCCGGCCCACCGATCGACGGGCGGCATCGACCTGGCCTTGTTAGCATATCTGTTTCGACACGAAGAGAACCGGGATGGGAAAAAGCACGCAGATCTTTAGCACATACCAGCATGTTCGTGCTCACGTCGCGGTTGATGTTGTCCATGAAAACGTCGAATTCGTCCAGGCACCGCAGCGGCGAGCCCATCGCCTCCCAGATTGCCAGCAGAAGGCAGATGGACGAAAACGACTTTTCTCCGCCCGACAACGTCCGTGTGTCGCGTCCCGACACCGAGCGCCGCGTCTCGTCCGGCTCAACCTGCACCCGCAAACGCTTCTGCGCGTGGTCAATCAAGAGCTTGCCACGGTAGCCGCGTTCCGACAACAAGTATATGAAGTTGGTCCGCGAACTGGCCGAGATAAACCGTTGGAAGAGTCGCCACTTTGCCAAGCGCGCGAACAGGGCCCGCTCGATCGCTGCAATGTGGTCCACGCTGGTCTGGTAGACCACCTGCATCTTCTCGTAGGCCTTCTTCGCCTCTAGCATGCGCTCGCTGGCTTCTTCATCTGACAGGCCAACTCTCTTGCGCCGCCGCTCCAGTTGGTCCGTGAGTGCCTTCATCTTCTTTTCAATGCTGGCGTGCGTCTCGCCCTCCGGAATATCCGCACGTTGTTGCACAACCGCTGACGCTAGCCTCGTGAATTCTTCCACCACCAACATTTGCTCGTCGCACCTTCGGATGGCCGCGTCCTTGCGTTCTCCGAGTAGACTGATGTTTTCATAAGCCTCGTTCTTGGCGACCAGAGCAACACGTCGCAGGTCTCGGTGTCTTTCTAGCGAACGGGCAGCCTTGTCGACCTTGGCCTGGAAGTCGCGTTGTTTGACCTTTTCCGCGTCCAGGGCATTCTTAAGCTCTTCAACCTTCTCGTTCTGCTGGGCTTTTCGCACATTCACATTGCCGTACTGTTCGCCAAACTGCTCCTTCTGCTCCTGCGCAACGACAAGCTCTTGCTGATACAGGTTTAGGCGACCATCGGCTCCATCGAACATGTCGAGCTCTTCGTCGATTTGGCCAAGTTTCACGTCCGCCGCACGTGCTGCCTTTCGCAAGGCTTCCTGCCGCCGTACGTGCACCTCAATCTCATTTTTTCGGCGCCGCTCTTCACGTTTCGCATTTTCGTGCTGAGCTTTGAGTGCTGAGAGTTCCGCTTGGCTTTGGGCTAGAATGTCGCCCTGCACGGTGATTTGACTGTCGACGTCGGTTCTCATCCGGAGTTTCTGCGCGAGATTGGGTACCACTGGCGACGTGCTCACATTGCCGCCACCGCGGCATACAAGACGGAGACCCTCGCCGCGTTTTTTATCGTGGAGTGCAAGACAAGAATTAACGTTTTGGGGCAAGGGCCCATTGAACATAATCTGCTCCGCACGCTTCCGATCCTCAACAAGAATCACCTGTTCGATAAAGTTGTTGATGATGAGCTGATCCCTGATGAGAGGGTCGTCGAATTCGAGAATGCGAAGGACGGTGTCGAACTGGGCATCGGGTTCTTTGCCTTCGGTATTGATGCGGCGGGGGTTCGCAATCAGAACAGGGACATTGTTCATATGTAGACGTCTGATCAAGCCACTGAGATGTTGCTGGTCGCTTTGGCTGGTCACAATGAAGCCGTTGAGGGAGCCGCCAAACGTTTTCTCCAGTATGGGTGCCCAGACAGGTTTGAGTACGCGGATCTTCGTCCCCAAGGGCCCAATGGGTTTTCTGGAAAACCGCCCGTCCCGTTCAATCAGAGCGACCAGTTCTGACATCTTGGGATCAAAGGCATCGAACGGCGAAGAGGAGCCGCGGCTCTGCTGTAGGCTGCGGATCCGGTCCTGGCGGGCCCCGACCTCGCTGTGCTTTCTCTCCACTTCGACGGCCGTCCTGCGTGACTCCTTCTGTGCAGCATCATGCTCCTGCTCAAGACGAGTGAGTTGGTCGTTGGCTTGGGCGATATCATGACTGATCTCCTGAATCTTTGCCTTTGCTGCCTCTTGTCGTTCTAGTGTCTCACGATGCGAATCGCCATTCGTATCTTCGAGTCGTTGTGTTTCATCTCGAATTTTGTCTTCAAGCTCCTTCACCCTATCCGCCGAGCTCTTGAGACGGCTGTGAATGTCGCGCTCGTCTGCATGTAAGCTTCGGAGTTCTGTCTTTGCAGCATTGTATTCCTCCGTGGCCTGCTCGACATTTCCCTTGTAGCTGTCGGTCTCTGTCTGGAGCTGATCTAGCGTCCCCTGGGCTCGCTGCATCTTCTCGTCTTCAATCTCAAACTTCTGGGCCGCGGCGTCTCGTTGTTGCTCTGCATGGGCAATGTCGTTTTCGGCCTCGGCCACGGCCCGCTCGTAGGCAACTAGGATTTGTTCTTGCTCTGCCACCTGGGACCAGGCTAGCTGGTTCACATACATGCGCTTCTTTTCCCGCATCTCATTGTTGCCTTGGATGACTCTGTATATCTTCGCGGCCTCGTTGTAGGTTTGCTTCAGTTGCTCAACGCGCTCTTCCAGTTGAGGAATTCGCTCGTTGTGCGCATCGAGAAATTGCTTGACCAATTCGTAGTCCTTGTCGAGCTGCTCCAGCTGTACACCCTGGATGAAGAACTTGTACTTCAGAGCTGCAGAAGCGCTGTTGAGAAACTGCCTTGCATTGTCCTGAGACAGTACATTCAGCGGGTTGTCGACCTGTAGATAGAAGTACTCCACAATGTCGTCCACGTCTGCCCTCTTCGTGGAGATGAGCCGCTCTGTAGCAGACTTGAGCTTGAAGCTAGAGGCGCCTGACTTTGAGAAATGTCGCTCAACGATGATCGAGTCGCCGTAAACATCGTGCTCGTAGGCATCGTCGCCGCGGTTTTTGATGCGGACGGCCAAGAAGCCACGCTCTTCGCCCTGCCTGATAAAATTTTTCAAGCTACCACCTCGGTTTGTCGAGCTCGCCTTGGCACCCAGACACAACGTGATGGCCGTCAGAATGGCACTCTTGCCACTGCCGTTTTCGCCAACAATAAAGTTTAGAAGCGGGCCCAGCTCGCACTCGAGGCGCGTGTGGCACATGAAGTTCACACAAGTAACGCGCTCGATGATGCCGCTTTCTGCCGTCCGGTTCTCGCCATGGACATCGGCTGCCAGTGATGCAGTGCGCAGGTTTCGTCTTTTCAGGCGCTGGTCGGCCATCAAGTCGTCGCCGTCCTGGTACTTGAGATGCTCGAACCCCATATCCCGCATGAGTTCGTACTGAGAGACGGACTGTTGCTCGCCGTCGCTATCTTCGGCGGACTGCGCGCCGTTGCGCTCGTTGTCATCGCCGTCTTCCATGGAGTCATCATCTGCGGCGGGTCGTGCGTGCGGATGCACCTCTTTTAGGTTGGAGATGCGTGCTCGTTTTGTTTTCTGTGCAGACTAGACAAAATCATCCCGTTAGCCAGCTATACAGAGAAGGTGAAGACAGGAAAAGACCGCGTCCACGCACTTCCAAGTGTTGTAAAGACGAGCTGGCCTCTTTCACACCAACGACCTCCAAGCCGCCATGAACTGCGGACGCATCATCGTCGAGTACGCGCCGCGATCGTTTACGGCTTGCCGAGCTTTCACCTGCGCGTTGCGCGCCTTCGGTTAAACCAGGCATCGGAGCTCCGGTAGTTTAGAAGTCTGGTGGTATGACCGTGAGGTAGCCTCTAGACGAAGGTGACCTCCGAGAGTGTTGCGTGTTGACAGATGCTAGGGAAAACATAGGGAATTGGAGAATCTGGTTATTGACGCGCCTGCCTTCGCGACAAGCTTAAAATTGCACCCCGCAGGGGGTTGTTTTAGCGCGTCACCGAGGATGGGGCAGATCGAGGATGGGGCAGATGATATATGCAGCTAAAGGTATATCTCTATAACCGTATAACAAACTCGTAACTCTCCCGTCAGCTCAAGGTTTGCATCCTCAAAGCCGACAACAGAGACGAAATAGACTATGTGTCGGTGAAAGCATGGCCGAGAACGAAGAACCTAGCGGTGGAAGAGTCATTCCATCTTTATTTCAGCACACCTTACCTGAAGACACTGCAGAGTATATGCTGTTTGTTCTAGGCGATGAAAGCAGCAATTCTCAAGCTTTAAAACCGCGAGCAAGGCTTGACCAGCTTCGCAAGTCTGCGTTGCAGCTTTCGGATGACCTTACGAGGGACTACATCTGGCAGAGAGATGCGTTCAACTTGGAGGTTATTAGCCGAAAAGGTGCGTCCGGTTGACACTGTTTGCGCATGGGCACATTGGCTGATGAGATATTCGTCTAGGGCTGTTATACCTTCATGGGCTGTCCAGCTATGGAGATTGCATTGAGGATGAATGGCTTATAGTATATATGCTACGCGAACTTACCAAGCTGCACGCTGGAGTCTGGGCAAGGGTGTGCGACAGCGACGGGGAGTTCTTGCTTGCCGAGGCTGCAAAAGCCGTTCCGAAGTGGCTCAACCCCGAAGTGGACGCGAACCGCGTCTGGATCCATGATGGCCAACTCAAGATTATTCCTCTCGCCGGTACGCGTGCAGCCGGCCAGCGATCGTCCATATCGCTGTCCGAAGCACTGCAAAGTATCAAGGCCGGCCCCGGCAGCTTGCTTCGCATACCGGAAGTTGAGGCAGAAGCTTTCTATCGACTTCAAAAGTATCCCCAGCACGTGGCAACATCAGTCTACTACGCTCGCTTACCTGTGCCCCGGAAAATTGCCTATATACTTCACGACCGCCCACGAGCCATCGCGCCAGCCGTCGAGGCTTTCACCCTACGAGATGCCGTCACGATGAAGCGAGTGTTTGGCGGAACACAGTCTGAAAAACAGGATTTGCAGTTTCCTCCTGAAGACCTAGTTGTTGTCAGCGTCAAGTTTACAAGGGTGTTGTATGCCCAGTTGTTTGCACAGAGGTTTACTCCACCGCAGGGCTGGCAGTCCATCTATTCTGCAGTTTTCGAGGAAACCCTTGCAGTGGCCAGCGACAAAGGAAACAGCTCAATGGGGGCTGACGACGATGAAAAAATCAAAGTTAAGGTCGAGCTTGGCATGAAACTGGCCTGTGGATTTGAACTAATGGCATTGTCGGCTGAGACATGTAACAACCGCGTTGTGCGCGAAGTTGGCCTGGTGCTCAACGACCTAGGTGAAGATGGAGACGACCGAACAACACTACCAGACGACGAAAAAATTCGTGCTTGGAAGTTTATCGATCGCGAGGATGACGACTCTTGGCTCGATATCAACTTTGAAGATTTCGAACGCGAGTTGAGTAGTGGTGGTGGCGGCACAAAACAGAAAGAGACATCAACAGCTGCTCCGGGAGTGCCTTTCGCTGGTCCAGGCTTACCCGGGAATAACTCCGGATTCGGTGATGCTGGTGTGCAGACGGACCTGCGAAGAATCGTATCCCAGTTCCAGGCTTTCCTGAATGATGAGGATGCGGGCATCGAGGGAGCCGAGTTTGACGAGATGGACGAGGATGACGAGGACGTCGAGGACGAGGACGAAGATGAGAACGATGACATCGATCCGGAAGATGAAGACGTCGACTTTGACGAGGAAGAATTCAGCCGGCTTATGAGGGAAATGATGGGACTTCCGCCAGCTGAAGTACCCAGCACCACAAAGAAATCAAGAACAGCAGAAGGACATGGGAAGATGAGCGAGATTGAGGCTGGAGGACCTGGCACTTCTGTGCCTTGCGCCATGGGCAAAATCAAAGGCAAGGACAGTGAGGAGGATGAGGAGGTGGCTATCCTCAAACTGGCCGCCCAGTTCGAGGCAGAGCTAAGAGGGCAGGGAGCTCTCAGTCTTGATCTGCCAAAGAAAGACGCCCTTAAAGCACTCAAGAAAGATACGGGGGAAGGCGAGTGTGGGAGGTCGGCACCTATTCCGGCGGACGCCACAGACAGCGAGGACGATGGAGAACTGGACGTGGATATCAATCTGGCCAGGAATTTGTTGGAGAGCTTCAAGGGACAGGGAGGCATGCCAGGCCCCGCGGGCAATATCTTGAGTATGCTTGGCTTAGCTCTTCCGCGCGATGATGACGACGACGATGGTGAGAGCAAGAGCGACGACAAGGATGGCAACGATTGAAATATGGTGTCTGCAACACTTCAGATTTAGTTTGAGGCTCGATTTACAAAGCCATGATATGTTTCGAGAGACTTTGATTCTCGGAGAGGTTCCTGTAGGAATGCCACGACAGCCAGAAATAGGAATAGGAGACCACATGGTGTTCATGTCTCCGTTGTCTATGGTCTAAGAAGACAAAAGTTGATACCCGGTATGCCGCTCCTTAACAAACGCTTAAGAAAATATTAGGTAAACAAGAAAGACCCCTTTTCACGACGCCACATCGTATTTGTGCAAGCCAGCTGCTGTTCTATGCTTGACCGGTATGAGGCCTTTTGATCCGACCTCTAATCGATACTGTCCGCTCTTGGTTTCTTCGCCGGCGACATCTCTCCACTCGGTCTCCGGTGTCGGGGTCTCAGCTTTGGGTCGTCATCGATGGCATCCAACCGTGCTAGGACCTCCGTTAGTCTTTTCCGTGCCGCAAGTTCTTGTGTCGTTTGATCTCGACCGGGCCGGTAAAAGCCCTTGACAATCTGCACAATTGCGTGGTAGCATTGGTAGAATAGAAGACGGACGGCCCTATTTTCCATGTCGCTGTGGCTGCTAAACAGGTCTTGCGGCTTTACACCCACGGCATCATCCGTACTGTTGAAGCCGCTGAGAAACGGTGTGCTGGGTTGGTCGTAGAATACGGACGCAAACAACGGATCGCCGAAGACGCAACGACTCCAGTCTCGAAGGCCCGTGACATGGATATCCCTAGACGACTCGACAAAAGGAGGCAACGATGTTGACCTGTTGTCCCGCGAATTAAGGCTCGTACTTGGCGTCTCGGCAGCTTTGCCCACGGTGTTGGTTTCGGTCACTGGAGAAACTGGGGATGCGCTTCTCTGCTTCGTGTGAGCCAGAAGAGACGAGAGCTCCTCTCTCTCCACTGTGCTTTTCAGAGGCGGAAGCATGGACATGCGCTGGACAAGCAGGTTCGTGTCATCCATTGCGTCGACCACCACAAGAGACGGAACCGTCACGGCGTCCAGAAGATGCCCAAGTCGTCGAAAGTGCTTCCTCACTGTGGGATACGCAAGGGCAACAGCAACGTCTTCGCCGTCTCGAAGTATACCCTCGAGAATGGAATGAAAGGCCACGGACCAGGAGCTCATGCCAACAGGGACGCCCGTGGCCAGCGGAGGGTTACCAAGCATAGATTGGGGTGCCAAAACAGTCAGGGCCGGGCCGAAATGCCTAGACTTCGGCCTCAGCTGTGAAAGTCGACGGATGAATCGGCCGGCCTGGTAGTCCACCGAATCGCGCTCGGTCTCTGTCAATGGTGACGACAGTGAGACAATGGGCGTTCCCGACGTTGGCCGAAACACGTTGAAGAGCTGAGAGGATGACGACAGCGTGACACTAGGTAGCTCGGATGGTGCTGGCGGCAATAGGGTGAGGTGGACTGGCGACGGCAGGTACTGAAGAAGACTCGACTGTAATGCCATTGGCAATTCCGCAAGCCCGGAGGCATACCCAGGCTCTCTGGATGCGACGGGCGTATTTTCCAGCGTGGCCGTTGATTCTGGAGAGATGCTACCTGGATGGATAGAGTCTAGTGACGGTGCTCTTGTCGAGGAGGATGACTGCAGCAACTCGTCCCTTAGCCAGCGAACAACGACGGCTTCTGACTTGGCCATGTTTTGCTCGGAACGCAGCAGCTTCAAACTAGAGGGCGGTGGCATAACCACGAGCATGGTTGTCATATCGGACAGCCTGACTTCATATACGTGCTGCAGCCTGTGATGAGGGAGAAGTTTCACGGAGCTGATGGACACACGCGGTGGCACAGCGTTTGATATGGCGACCCGTATGTCCTGGATGGACCGATCCGTTGGATGCAGTGCCCGCTGCATGGAAGGCGACGAGATGCGTGAGCGGCGGGTAGATTTGGGTCTGACAGAGATCGCCCTGCAACCGTCGTTTCGGGCCAGCTGCGTTGTGAGACGTTGCAAACTGAGGAGGCCTGGTACGACGGCGATGCTGCTAGGCGTACGCGGCGTGTGCAGTCCCTGGATCAGAGACTTTCTGGCCGCGTGTCGGTGCAGCTGTGACCGGGTGAACGAGAGGTCGGTGAGATGCTGGACGCGGCCCTGATTGCAGCGGTGGCAGTGGTGAAGTCGGTAGAGACGGCGTTGTAGTTGGGTGTTGTAAGGCGACTCGTGGTTGTTGCTGTTGTGAAAGTAATGATGCCGATGGGCAGTGGGTAAGTTCTCCAGAAACCTCGAGTCGGGATGTGCCCCGAGCTGTTGCATGGTTTTATTCCGTTCTGGCAAACCCAGACGAGAAGAGAGCAAGACAGGAATGAAAGAGTGAAAATCCGGGCACTTTATACAGCGGAGATGGAAAGGCGGAAAGTGGCAACTGAAGCGGGTGGGCACACCACAAATATGACAGTACCCCTTCCAAGGGCCTCCTTGTCCAGGGGCGGCAAGCGAGAGTAGGATCACTGTAGAGGTATATCTCTTTTGTGCTTGGCTGCTCACTTGCTCCGCCGATCAAGTCGTCGGGCCGGCTGCGTCCTGTACTGGCCTGGTGGAAGGAACGTGCAGAGGATATCGGCAGCCAAATAACGCAGCCGGGGCCTCTATTGGCTAGGTAGCTAGAGCTTCGGAAGGATAACCAGTCCTTGGATCCCGATGCCACGTATGATATACAGAGACAACAAGCATGAGAATTATGCTTGCTCCGCGCCGACAAAAGCCCACCGGTATGAATATGGAGAGCCGTGCGTGTCTTTCTCAAGCCGGAGAACTGCTGGAACGGGAAGAGACAAGCGAGAGCGTGCTTTGACGAATCGTGGCGAGGGTTTTAAGTGGCGAAGGATAAGATGGGGTGGGTTGGTGGTTGAGTTCCGGTTAGATTCCGAGCCATACCCTGGCTGGCGTCAAGTATGGACAAGCAGTCCGAAGGTGCGTGGTGGATGCTGGGGTGCTCCAGAGGGCGCAGATGTTTCCCGCTCAACGAGGCTCAAAAGAGTCGAGAGGCAACTGTCGTTCGGGCAAGCGGCGTTCTCGCCGAAAGCTGCAAAGTTACAAGTCGCCTGTCGACGCGGAAGCAGGCAGACTTCGTGTCTGGTGCACTTGTTGCGTGGCGTCCTCATAAAATGCTAGAGCGACATCCGGTCCTGTGCTCTTCTGTTATATGTCGAAATACGAAGCTGGTGAGCATTGAGAAAAGAAGGTTGCTGTCGGCGTGCTGGTTGGATGGCCCTGGAAGCGAGACTTTGCCATAAGCGAGAGAAAGCGGAAAGGAAAAGAAGGAAAAGCATGCGTGTACTTACTCCGTATGGTAGAAGCTTGGATGTCGTGTTGAGTATTCCGTACCCTGCAGATGTGCGGGATCCGCGGAAGAAGCCGTGGTCTGGCGAATAGGGTGTCACAGGTAGCGAGAGACGGGGGGGAAGTGTGGTTCAGGGTGGGTAAGTTGCCCGTTTCGAGTCGCAAGTATGAGCACGCTTATGCTTCTCAAGAAGAGTGCGGGCCTTTCAGAACCTGGCCGGTTCTACCTGGGATCTCAAATGCATTAGTCGTTGGCATGAAGAGTGAATCGTTGAGGTGGCCGGACGAGACGGTCAGCAAGGAGGTGACGGGACGGCCATGTTCAAGGTGGACGAGCGAGACGAAAGTGATCAGCGAGATGGTGGGAATGGGTTTGAAATGCGAGACAGACACCCTACGTTTTCTTTCCCGAGAAGATAGACTCTCCTATGTATACGGCAGGGGAAAGGTGGCGGTAAATAGTCGACCTGCACGACGAGAAAGGTCTCTGCAGCAGGAGGACGCAGAGCTACAAGCAATCCAGTGAAACAGAGACATTATGACAGCCAAATGTGACCAGACATTGCAAGCGAGACCCTCTATGGAAGTAGTTCTCACTGGACGTAGCAGCCGATTTCTTCACTGTCTGAGAACCCCCTTTGGCGAGTACGTACATATATCGTGGTACCAAGACAAGACAGGCTCCGCTACGTAGCGTCTACAGTGAGTTTGTTTTCCGTGTTCGCAGCCAACAATATCGAGCATTTAAATGCCCGTTGTCGTTGTCATTGTTTGTCGTCTTTTTCCGTGGCGTTATTACGGCTCGGAGAAAGGGGAAGCGAGACACGTGTACTGTGATTGGCCAGTCCTAAGCGAGGGAGCAGGTATTAATGGGCCTCAAAAACTTTGGAGAAGCAACCTCTGCGCCCTTGGACAGTTCCAAGCCTTTGCTTTCCCCCTTGCCTCTCGTCCAGGCTGGGCGAAAATGGCGGTCAGTCTGGCGGCATATCCTTTTGCATATAGCGTTTCGACCTGGCTGGACCATCTGCCCAGACCGTCTGCCCGAGAATGCCTCTGCCTGCATGGCAGGGTTGCAGCTGTCCGCGACTCGTCAAATTTATCGCAATAGGGCTTAGCGCGACGAGCCAGCAGCTGAACAAAGAACGACGCGAGTGGTTGATTTTCTTCCCAATTCACGGCTGGGTGCGGCTGATTCCGGAGTGATACTGGTCTCAGGCCTGTGAACGAATAGTGGACTGGCCGCTAACATGTCCCTAATAAAAGTTTGGCATCTCACCAAGGTGGCAAGGTGTACTCCGTACATGTACGGAGAATGGACAGACCATGAGGTGAAACTACACGAATACGTATACGCGTACGGGAGCAGCTGGCCGTCCACGACAAACCCTTACATGTACATGTACATGTACTCGTTGTTTGCTAATCGAGCCGGACAACGGCTCTCCGCAAGCTGCGGATTCTTCAGCATCTGCGGCCAGTCCGCTTGGCAGGCGCTACCTTGCCATCTTGGACGGCTTTAGATTTGCGTCGTGTTGGTGTATGTGTCTGAAGATGATCAACCCCATATAAGCGTTTCCTTCTTTTGTGCTCCTGCTGTAATCTTGTCTGTACAGGTGCCAAAACTCCTGCAGCCGTCATCTCCAAAGTGTATCTCTGCATCTAAGACAAACAACTCGCTTCCACGCCGTGCGAGCCGAGATCGAGCTACACCGGAGAGGCTGCATGTTGCACCTCAGATTCGACGTCTCACGGCACATCTCTTCAGGAGGACATGGAGACTCTGGTGAGCTCCGCTAGGGGCAACTAATGCTCCTCCGTCTGAGATTGCCGCTGCCTTCTCGCTTCCTGCATCTCGGTCACTCATCTCCGCCCGTCGTTTTTGTGCCCTCGGTCTCGTCTGCTGTCGCTTTCTCTTGCCTGCTCTTGTGCTGGAGATTGTAGAGCTCTGTGAGATTGTACTTGCGCAGGTCGTTCCAGTCTCCATCAACAACGCTCATTCCGTAAGTATACTGAGATTGTCAGTATTACTAAAGCAATGCGTAATCTAGCGAAGCAGGAACGCGAGACAATACCTTAAAGACATCGATCAAGATAAACTTTCCTGGGTTCTTCAGGTCGACCTTGTGATGTGTTTGGTCAATGAGTCCGGCAACGAGCTCGATAACTTCCAAGCGAACGAGCTCGCTATTGTGTCGGATGGAAATTCGAATAGCAAACTGCGAAAGGACACACAAAACGAATCAGTACGTTGTCCCAAAGGAAGCAGCATCGAACGTACCGAGTATGGTGGCTTCTCCTTAGCTGGAACGTCTCGTGCTGCAGCGTCAACCGAAGCGGGACGGTCCTTTTCTTCTCCAGCATCGCTTCGACTAATTTGCTCGTCGCCATGCTCGTTTTCGACGGCGTCCTCTTTGCCCTTTGAGTTGCTGGCTACGACAGTCGACTTGCCCACGAGCTTGAAGTGCGGGAGGAGTACCTCGTACGCCAGGTCCTCGATACTCTTTATGTTAGCCCGGCAGCTGGCCGTGATGGGCGTGAGCCGGTTCAGGTATCGGGATGGCCTCGCCACTCCCGCGCCCAACTGCCCGTCATCTGGGTCAACTTCGGCTGCCTGCACAGAACGTGTGGCAACAGGCGTCACCCCTGCATTCCCAGAAAAAGACTCCGCAACCTTGGCAGCAGCCTCCGCTTGCCGCTTCGCGTCAAGGCTAATCTGATGTGCCATCGCGACCGGATCAATCGGCGCGCGTGTTCTCATAAAGAGGAGGCATTCCACGTTGAGGCGAATGCGTGTAAAGGGCTGTTTCTTTGCACGCGTTTCCCTCATGGATGCAAGCTCTTTCTGGATGCGAGCTTCGATATCGTCGACGTCCTTGTCACCATCACCACTGTCGTCTCCACCGTTCTTACTGCTGTCACCGGCAATCGGCCCTTCAAACTCCTCGTCCTGAGGGTGAATGCCGTACATTATGCTGCAGTACTACGAAGAATGAAAGAAATCCGGGTTAGCAGGGGTCGACCTATCATACATCTCATAAAGAGGATGGCCTGCCAGACTCACTCTGGTGAGCAAAAGCGTCGCCTCTTGAACCGCCTTGTTTTCCATGCCGCGGGCACAGGTGACCCAGATGCCCACATCGCCAGGTTCGACAGAGCCGAAGCTGGGCGTCTGCGTCTTGCCCTGGTGATGAGGCGTTGTCCATCTGCCATGGTTGCCACCCTGTAAGACATGTGAGTCGATCGAGACAAAACGAAGAAGCAAAAAGCAAAGAAAACGAAAGAGGCGAGGCGCATCATCATCTACCTTCTTTCGTTTGGCACTCGGAGTGTCACTTGGCGGTGCCTGTCTTTTTGTCGGTTCCGGCATTGTGGGCCCGTCTGTTTGTTAAAGAGTTTGAATGACTCGTGTGGCCTTTCCGGTAAGATAGAGGCAGACGTTGAAGACGTTGAAAATCTCGTCCGAGTCAAAGGGTAAGAGTAGTGCGACAAGTTGTCACGTGGATGCAGCCACGCACCTTACCAGCATCCAAATCTGTGAAATATATTCCGTACTCCGTCCCAGTACTCCGCAGAGAGGTTACGTCACTAATAATAGAGCTTTACACCTGGTGCTTCAATGCTCTCGCAAGAGCCAAAAACCTTCAACGTTCCCGAAAGTCCTGGCAATATTTGGTGTTCAAAAACAACCCCAATTATTCACTAAATCAGGACTCTTGGTATTACTCCGACTTGGAATTTGTCTTTGCGCTGGCCTCTGCCGTCAAGACAAGAGCTTTTGGTGCATCTTCCTTCGGCATGTACAGCTCAACGAACTGGAGGCGCTTTGCAGCAATAAAGTCCTTGTCCGCCAGGAGCTTGTTGAGCTCGTCGACAGTCTTAACCTGGTACTTTGTCGTCCGAGCGTCAGTGCCGCCGAACACAGAAACCAGCTCCTTGAATTGCCAGTTGGAAATGTCGTTGTATTCGGCATCCATGCCGTGGATGAACCTCTCGATAGTGAAGCCGTCATTGCAGATGAGGAAGCTACATACTATGTCAGTTTATCTGCATGATGACAAAAGAAAGCTCAAGCTGTGGCAAGGATGACATACATGATGGGATTGAGGTCCCGGCGGATCATCGTGCTCAGCTCCTGCGCCGTCAGCTGGAAAGAGCCATCGCCGACGAAGAGAATAGTGCGTCTGATCGCCTCCATGTCCTTGACGGCAAGAGCCGCGCCTTGCGCAGCGCCGACAGACCAGCCAATGCTGCCCCAGAGAACCTCTGTAGGAAGGCGTTAGTAGTACACCGCAACGTTCCCTTCACACAACTGGGAAACTTACGGCTGAGGGCTGTGACGTCTGCCGGGAACCTGGTGGCCCAAATGCCAAAGTTGGATGTGCCCGTCTCGGTGATAATCACGTCGCTCTTCTGGAGAAACTTGCTGATCCTTGTCCAGAAGTAGTTCTGCGTGATCGTGCCCGACGCGTCTGGCTTCACGTCTTCGATTTCCTTGTGAGCCACCGGATTCACGTGCAGCTTTGATAGGTCGACCCGTTCTACCAGCTTGCGCAGCACGCCTCGCATGGTGACGTTTGGGTAGAACGAGTAGCGCACGACGGTGTGAGTGCTGTGGAAATCAATTGTGCGCAGCTGCGATGTGCGGTAGGAAAAGCCCGACGTGTTGAAGTCGCTCTTGAGGGCGCCAACAGACAAAATCAGGTCCGAACCCTCGACACGCTCGATGACGTCAGGGTCGGAGCTGATGCCAGCATAGACGCCGCCATATGTGCCGTGCTCCTCGTTGATAGCTCCCTTGCCCATGGGCGTGACGAAGACGGGCAGTTGCGTCTTTTCGACCAGTGCATGGACCTCATCCAGCACGCGGTGGCGGATGGCACATGCGTCCACGAGCACAACGGGGTCCTTGGCCTCGTGCAGGTACTTGAGCACGACGTCAACGACGTAGTCTTCGCGTTCAGGGTCGTTCTTGGGCTCATCCAGAGAAATCGGAGTGTCGAGACGGGCACCCTCGATTTTCTTCTGGACCATGTCGGTGGGCAACATGATGTAGACAGGCCGGCTCTGGATCCAGCATTGACGCAGGGTGTGGTCGATCTGGTCGGCAATGTCGGCGGGGTTCGTCAGCTTCGAGAGTTCGCAGGAGATCTGCTTGCTCATGTCGGCAAACACATTGAAGTCGCCGTTGCCGAGCGTGTGGTGCAACAGCATGCCGCTGCGCTGCGAGAGGGTCGAAGGGCAGCCGACAATGTGCACGACGGGGACTTGCTCGGCATAGGCTCCGGCAATTCCGTTCAGGGCGGAAAGTTCGCCGACACCAAAGGTGGTGACGATGGCTGAGATGCCCTTGACACGGGCGTAACCGTCGGCAGCATAGGCGGCATTGAGCTCGTTTACACTGCCAACCCAGCTCAGATTGCACTTGGGAATGTAGTCGAGGGCCACGAGGTTGTAGTCGCCGGGCACGCCGTGAACGGAGCGAACACCGATCTGGTGCAGCCGCGCGAATAGGTACTCGGCCACGTCGACGGGCTTTGAGAGCGACTGAGTGCGAATGTCGGGGGTCTGGGTGCCAGACATGGTGAAAGATGATGCAAAGAGCTGTTTCTAGCTAAGGCAGAGGTTGTGAGATTGGGGCGAGGAAAGGGAGGGGTGCTGCTGCAATCTGGAGCTACCAGTGATGTCTGGAGCTGATGAGCTCGGAGGAGTTGGTAGGTTTGCAAATTCTAGCAAGGAACTGAGAGAGAAATACCGGATAGCACGGAAAGGAGATAGAGCGGACGGAGCTCTTGACAATGGCTGATGGGTGTCACTCACATACACCGTATTAGGAAGCTATGACGTTGGCTCCGAATTAGGCAAGTTCTGTTGGCCCCGCCATGATCATCTTTTGGAACGTTCAGAGACACCTGGTGAACGTCGTTGTCATTTCGACCCGAAGAGCAGGTGAAGTCACTAATCTCCACGGTAGCTGGAGGATCGAAGCTGCGCGTACTCCGTAAATCGGTGCAATATGGAAGCTCCGGAAGCACTGCTGCAAGAAAGTGGACTGAGTTTTTCTTGCCACCCAGTTCCTATCTTGCACTGTTTTGCTAGTGGCGTGAGAAATAAAGACGACGGCGCGTCTTTAACATCAGGCCACAGGTATGGCAGCGATTGCTACGGAGAAGCAAGGCAAAGTTCGTGATACTACGGCACCTCAGTCGCCGGATTGAGCACATAATTTAGCACATGTCATTTCTACAATTCTTCAGGTTGCTCCATGTTCACGTTTCGTCGTCATTACCTACTCAGTAGAAAGCGGAGATGATATATCATGGCTATTCCAATCCGATGCCCTCTCCATTTGCAACTGCTCCCATGTCTTCCATACCAACGGCCTCCTGTTATACACGCGCGACCCCCCATTCTCAGTCGCACCGTCCGTCCTTCCACCCGGTCCGCCACCGTTCCTCCCACAGGTTGCAGTCAAACTGAGGCTTGCCTAGCTTCTCGTTGACCTCGTTGTGCGCCGCGCACAGCCACCGTCCAAAGTCGTCGCGCGACGCCGTCCGCACTGGCGACCTGGCCAGGAACGTCTGGAAGTCCTCGGCGCACACCCAGCACGGGTATAGTCGAGAGAGGATGCCAATGAAGCCCTTGACGTCGGCCTGCTGGCCAGGCGTCGGCTGTGTTGGGTACTGTGCGGCGACCGTGTGCAGCAGCGTCCAGGTGCCGCGGCCTAACGACTCGACATCGGCCGGACAGTCCGGTGGCGGTCCATTCACAGCCGCTGATGCCGCCGCTAAAGCAGCCACAGTTGAAGCTGCGGCTGTCGTTCCTCCCGTCGAGGAGGGTGGTGTTTTCAGCACAGACTTTGTCTGGTTGGCCCAAGATGCAAACGAGGTGCACGACCGGCAACTGCAAGTAGTCAGTAGAAGCGTTCGGGAAGCAAAGAAAAAATCGACTCAGATGCAGACGCACGGCTTCCCGTCCTTGCCAAGGACAACGCCCTTGGGGATTCGCTTGGGTGATGTCACCGAGTCCTCTGGCTGCCTTATGTCGGCTGACATGGCTGATGTGCTGTGGTCCTGATGACAGAACGAGAGTTTGGCTCCAAGCTCTAGCAAAAATAATGAATACAACGCGCCATGTCTCTGCCGGACGTCGCTTGGTTGATGAACTTGATGTGGTGAGGGCCCTGGGCTGGCCAGGCACCAGATTTGTCAGCCAGCAGTGGCGGAATCCACAGGCGATTTCGCCCCCACCGACCGCTAAAACGGGTGTGGATCTTGGCGAGTAATGCCGCTGGTAAAGGTTCTGTGAAATTGGAGCCTCCTGTCACCAAGCTGCAATGGCAATTTCTCCGACCTACAGTTAAGATGTCCTGCTCTCCTTGCCGTCCATGGCCACAGATACGCCGCCACCGCCCATCCCGGTCTTTCTTCTAAAGACCAAGTCTGCACCGACAGATGCGTACGAGGAGCTATTCGCAGCGGCAACGACGTCGAATGGCCAAATCGCCTTTGACCCTGTCTTTGTGCCTGTGCTCGAGCACCGCTTTGCTGTCGACGGCGTAGCTCAGCTGAAGCACCTGCTACGACGCCAGCAGATTACAAATGGCCGGCCACTGGCAGACCGTCGGGGGCTGTACGGCGGGCTCATCTTCACATCGCAGCGCGCCGTCGAGGCGTTCTCAAAGCTTGTCACCGAAGGCCATGGAGATGGAGAAGAAGATGGCGACGGCGCGACCGAACACAGACATACTTTGTGGCCACACCTCCAGGACATACCAATCTACAGTGTTGGACCAGCAACGACGAGGGCACTGCGTGCCGTGACGCAACAACCGCCGCTTCAGGTGTTCGGCGAGCACACGGGCAACGGCGAAGACCTGGCCCACTACATCCAGAAGCACTACGCGGACTGGACGCGTCCACATATAGACAATGCGCCAGGAACAAAGGTGCTGCCACCTCTTCTGTTCGTGGTCGGTGACAAGCGGCGGGACATCATACCTAAAATCCTGATGGACACGACCACGTCTACTGCGCGCATCCAGGTTGACGAGCTTGTCGTCTATGGCACCGGCATCATGCCGTCCTTTGCAGAAGATTTCCGGCAAGCCATTTGCGCCACACAAGATCGTGCCGTGCGCTGGATTGTCGTCTTCTCGCCCACTGGCTGTGATAGCATGCTGGCTGCCCTGGGCCTGCTCGACACGGACACCGGACGGGCAAGAGAACCAAGCGGCGACGGTCCACGTACGTCATTTGTGGCCACGATAGGCCCGACAACAAGGTCATACCTGCGCGACAAGTTTGGTTTTGAGCCAGACGTCTGCGCCGACGAGCCCAGTCCGAAGGGGATCCTGTGCGGCATCACCGATTTCATGTCCAAGCGGGCCCGCGACGCGAGGGCGCCTCCGGCTTGAAAATCGGCTGTGTGTATGTTCATAATAGTTCCTAATAGAGCTGTACGTTCAAGACACTCGTAAACGAGGTTTGCGACTGTTTTTTTGTCGTCTGTCAGCCTTCCGTAAACCTGGGCAAGGCTGCTGCTGTGGAGCGGTGGCCACTGCCCACCCATTAGCGCCTCGCCTGACTAACACACTGGGCCTGTGCCTAATTATTAGCATAAACACGCCCAGCAGTGAGCACTGACGTGTTCCGTAACATGTCATTGTCATAAGCAAAGACACAACCATACTTCACACGGCGGGGATCGTCACTCTTCCTCCTACACAAACAGTACTCTCGCTCTCCATTTGCTGTCCGAGACGCCGTCTTTCGGTGACATCGTCCACCATGAGTTCCTACAACACCGGCCAACGCGCCTCCGACCGCCCGTCGCGATACACTTCAGATGCGTCCTCCACACACTCACCGCCAAACTCATCCGGCACCACTACACCGGTCTCGCCAGCCGGAGGTCCCTCTTCCTTTCTGGCCGCCCCTTTGTACCATACATTTAGCGGGATCATGCGCCGACTATCCTCCGATCCTGCTGGCCATCTCCAAACGGTCTCCTCCGCTGCCGCCTCATCGCAACCGGGCAGCTATTTGAGCCACGGCCGGTCTGTCGGTTCCTCCGCTACCTTCCCCGCGGCGGGTAACCTACACAGCGGCCCCTCTACCCGGCCATATGCTTCCAGCAGCAACAACGGCATCACCGGCGTTTACACCCCAAACATCACTCGAACAGTCTCGCCTCTTCGGCCGCCACCACTCGAGCCACTGCGGCTCTCTGGCTTTTCTCCGGACACACCCCAGTCAGCGCGCCTGCTGACCACTTCCATTGCCGAGGAGATCCGGACCCTGGTCCCTGAGCGATTGCGCATAGAGGAAGACTGGACGCTGGCCTATAGCCTGGACCAAGATGGTGCTAGCTTGGCTACTCTGTACGAGAAGACGTCAAAGTACGACGAGCACCGCATTGGCTTTGTCCTGGCCGTGAAAGACCAGGAAGGAGGCGTACGTGGGATATTCATATTTCCTTTCCCCGAACCTCTCCTTTTGTTTTGCTGACGTCTCCTGCTACTTCAGATTTTCGGCGCCTATCTTACCCAATATCCGCATCCATCTCCGCACTACTTTGGTACTGGCGAGTGCTTCCTCTGGCGGGTATCTCTCCTAAGCCCGCTGCCGCCGCCGCCGTCTGCCGATACCACACACTTGGCCGCACGCGCGACCACCATCGCCGCCTCGCCGGCACTCATCTCCTTTGACTCCGACGCCCCGACGGCTCCTTCACACCCAACCACTGGCCCCTCAAATACCTGGCCTCATCCCTCCTCAAAGCTGACGGTCTCCAGCCTGGACGAACCTTCCTCTACCACACCGCTTGCTAGTTCGACAGCCTCGTTTGTATCCCAGTCGTCGCGGACCTCCTCGGCGTCGTCGCTTGCCACTGGCTCGGCCGCCTCGACACAGCCACCGCGGTCGCCGCCAACACAGGTGGCCCAAGCCCCGCAGCAACAGCAACAGCACCAGTACCAGCAGCCTCCTACGAGCCCGTCCATCCGCTTCAGTGCATTTCCCTACAGCGGGGTCAATGAGTACTTTATATACTGTGAGGCACACAGCCTGAGCGTCGGTGGCGGCGACGGCAAGTACGGCTTGTGGCTGAACGACAGCCTAGAAAAGGGCATCAGCGCGACGTGCTTGACTTTTGGGAACCAGCCGCTAAGCGACGAGGGTGACAAGTTCGGTGTGCTGGGCGTGGAGGTGTGGGTCATTGGGTCGCGAAGATAAACAGAGTCATACTGGCTGGATGCTTGTCTGGGCAGACAAGCATTTGGCTGAAGGACTTGCTTGACTAGGTGGTCAAGCAAGTCCTTCTCCTACCTCCTGCCTAATTTCTCAACAATGCGCATAATTGTTGTATGGCACGGCACTGGACCCAAAAAAATCTTATCTAAAAAGCAGTTGGATCTGTGAGGCAACGCGAAAAATAAGGAATGAAACGCAGTGCAGCCGGTTTGCTTTGGGAGCCTGTCAACGCTCGTGTCCAGACTAGATAGATCATGCAGGTTCGCCTGATGCTGGGCTGATGCATCGGACAGAGCTCGCCCAACGTGACCGTGTTAATGTAACAAATATAGAATAATATGAGGCGCTTAGCAACTTTGGCCCAGGAAGAAACACAGAAACGACTAAGTAAACACACTCTGGTGTTGTGCATGGTTAAGTCCAACGAGGAGCGATGTAGTATATAAGAGTAACAGGGCAGAGAACAGGGTAGTAAAATGGCATGAAAATCTTCGGTAATAGAGAATAAAAAGGAAACAGGTAGAAAACGGCAAAGATGGTCGTCAGATATATCCCTCCTCCTTCTCCGCCACAACTGGTCCACGACTCACGTCTAGGCTGATCCCTGATCCAGCCGCCAGTCGTGGTCGTTTTTGACCGCTGTCAGCTCGGCATGTTCCTCCTCCTGATATGTCCTGGCCAAAGTAACACATGGCCTTCCCCCGGCAAACTCCCACGGCAGACCTCTGAGAATAACACACACTGCACCGGTAACCTGCTCAGATTATCGCATAATCTCCTGGTAGATTAGCTGCTTGAGCTGGTCCTTGTTGAGGTTGTCCTTGTGCTTGTCAAAGTCGAAAAACTCCTCCGGGATGGGCGGCGCGGTCGGCTCATCATCCGGGTCGTGGTACGGCTCCAAGTAAGGGTGCTTCAGTGCCTCTTCGACGGTAATCCGCTTTACCGGGTTGAACGCGAGCAGCTTCTCGAGAAGATCCAGGGCAAGGTCGGACGTCTTGGGGAACAGTGTCCGAAATTGCACCTTCTTCTTAAATGGAAGCGACCGAATGTACTCGCGTGCGCGACGCGACTTGATGCCGTAGTAGTCCTCCATTGTTGGAGTGCCGAGGACGTCCAGGATCAGGGTCAACTGGTGGTGGTCTTGTGTGCTTGTTAGTGAGGCTGAGAAGAGAAAAGGGGATGCAAACAGCGAGCACCTACAATCCTTGCCTGGGAACAGTGGTTTGCCGCTCAGCATCTCCGCTAGAATGCAGCCCACCGACCACACGTCGATAGCCTTGGTGTACTCCTTGAACGTCAACATGATTTCGGGTGCACGGTACCAGCGAGTAGCCACGTATTCCGTCATAAAGCCCGAGTTGTCTTCCTGTGATGCCGCGGACCGTGCCAGGCCAAAATCGCACACCTTCAGGTCACAGTTGGCGTTCAGCAAAAGGTTTGACGGCTTCAGGTCGCGGTGGAGGACGTTTGCGGAATGCATAGCTTTCAGGGCACGAAGGGTCTGGTAGATGAAGTACTGGCAGTGATCATCGGACAGGTCTTGCGTGCGGATGACACGGTGCATATCGGTTTCCATGAGTTCCTGGGTCGCAAGAGATGCTGCATCAGAACCATGGTGATAGCAATAAAGGGGGAGAGGGGAGAGGGGAGAGAGGGACGAGGAAAGAGAACGTACTTGGATCAGGTACACCTCGTTGAACGTTTCATAGCTGCGAGGCTTCTGGATGTCGAGAATGGAAATGATGTTCTCATGGTTGAAATACCGGAGCAGCTTCATCTCACGGAGTGTCCGTAGACAGAACATGGAGTGGTCAAACGGCGTGATCTTCTTGATGGCGACCTTTTGCCCAGAGGGCTTGTGAATGGCGGAGCTATGGAAGGGGTCCATGTTAGTTGGACATGACATATTGACCGTCTTTGACGAGGTTACGAGTCAACGTACCACACAACGCCATATGCGCCTTCACCGACGACATCCTGAATGTCGTATTGTTCGCTGACGTTGAAAGAGATTTTGCGCGAGGCCTGCGGGTTGTTGGGAGGGTTGGATCGCGACATTGCGAGCCAGATTCGCCAGGCCTGGCGAAAGAGCTAGTAGGGAGAGTCGTGAGGGGTGAGAGGTAAGATGAGGCGGCTTCGACGACTGAAATGGCGCGAGGTTCCTTCAGCAGGAAAAGTTGTCCGGAAAAGAAGGACGTGAAAAAAAAAGGATCACACCTTTTTGCTGCGTTTCGCAAGGTGCGCGGGACCTGCTCCAATATATGTGAAGAGCATGCAAATGCTGCTTGGGCGTTATATTGATGGAGGGGAAGAGGGGGTGGGCTGTGAGGGGACAGGAAAAAAGGAACCCAGTGTCGCCCTGCTGCAGGACCAGCTGGTTGGCTGGCGGCGCAATGTGGGGAGGGAAGAAACCGTGTTCTGGAGGTGAAAATCGGAGTGGCGGAACGGACAGCAACAAGCGGTCACGACAGTTCCAGTGAGAAAGAGAAAGAGTTTGCGGGAGTTGGGACTGGAGTTGGGACTGGTTGGGAAAGTGCAGCTTCGGGGGTTTTGTATCGTGATGAACAGGCAGCGAGACAGCAATAGGCGGCAAAACCAAAAGACCAAACCACAGGCAGCCTGGGGAAAAGGAGGGAGGGGGCTCCACTTGCTAAAGGCGCGCGAAGAAACCAGGAGGTCTTTGCAATATCCAAAGCGTCCAAGCACCGACGTCTTGCAATCTGGGTCCCGTTCAGATGCGAAACAACGGACGAAGGCGAGGTGGTACTAGCAGGTTGTGGGCGGACCGGTGCGAAGAGAGCAGGGGCAGCGCTGAGCGGTGCTGAGAGGAAGTTGTGATTTGTCGCAAGCTTGTTCTGGGTTCTCGCGCAGGGAAAGGACTGCTGAAGAAACAGGCGTTAGGACGGCAAGTATTACTGGCAATTGGAAAAGCGAATGGCGAGAATGAGGAAGGAACCAACGAAGCGCAACGATGGGACGAAAGAGTTCAGAGCACCTGTTCAAGATACGACGCAAAGATGGGACGACGGAAGAAGGCAGTGTGCAGAACGGCAATCAGTCTATCTGGACAAAGAAGTGAAAGAAAGATGCGCCGGGAAGAGACAAGCTGAAAAGGATGGGCGAGAACAAAAACAGGTACCATAGTCCGTGCTCGCACAAAGGAGAAAAGAAAGAATAGCGGTTCCCCGGAACAGCATTCGCAACGAACCTTTTATCAAAAGCTTCCAGAAGGCATGGAAAGACGCAGATCAGGTTGTCTTTTGAGCGGGAAGGCCGGACGCCGGGTGGTATGGGAAGCCCCTTGGAACAGGATGTCAGACGTTGAGCTTTCGAGAGAAAATGCAGCGTGGAGCGTGAGAGTTGCGATGGCAGGAACGACACAGTGATGTCGAACAGGCTCTAATTAGGTGGACGTTCAGAAAGAGAAGCCAGGAACAGGGAGCCGGACTGGGCACTAGAAGGACCAGGAACGCGGCAGTCGAATGACGAAGGGAACTAGCACCGTCCAGAAGGACAGCAGCAGTTTGCGAGTGTCTTTTTTCTGTTCTGCAGTTGGCGCCTGATACCTGTGTGATCTTCAACAAGGAAGGGGCCCCGTTTCGGAGAGGAGAGGGAGTGCGGAGTACTCCGGCAACAATACGAAGGCAACGACGTCAGGCTGGGCCTAACCGTGGCTGTGGTCAAAGGGAGAAGAGAAGAAATCTCGGGGAGATGAAAGATGTCTCTTCGAAAAGGACAGGCGAAACGAGGCGAAATAAAAGTAGGAGAACACGTGAGATGAAAGAGAGTACGGTCATGAAGTACCTCCATTACCTTTTCTGCTGGATAAGGCCTGGGATAGGTACGTACCACTGTCGATGAAGCCAATCAACTTCTTCTAGAGATTCAAAATAAAACTAGCTAAAAACGGCTGGCCACCATCACGGGCTGCTTGTCCAATCGCGGCTCGTCTTGAGGCGCTCGGCGCGTGTGTTTCAATCACACACCCACCACCACGACACCACAAGGGCCGTTTCATCAAGTTGTGAGGCGCTTGGAGCAGGGGATGAGGGCGAGAAGATGGGAAAGGAAAGAGAAGAAAGAAATAAATAAATAAATGAGAAGTGCGCAGGCCTGCCGACCTCGGATCAATGCTTAAAATAGGAACAACGAAGGGGCTTTCTTCTGTTCTTGTCCTTCCCTGTGCGGCGAAAGACGAAACCACCATCATCTATCGCGTCGGCTGGGAGCTCGTTTCGGGTTGCCTTCCCTGCTGCCGGCGTGAGGTGCAAGGAGACAGGGCGGCGAAGGAGCAGACAAGAGATCATGTTCACCCACCCCGTCGTCCACCCCACGGACAGGCCTGTCCTATTTTTGGATGCGATACACTCGGTGTTGTTGGCCAGTGCGCCAGTGCGTCACGGCCATGCCGAGACAAGTCCGTCTCCGGGATCCGAGGCTGACGCCTGAGAAGAGAAAAGCACGTCCACATCAGTTTCGGGCCCTGGTCTTGAACTCGTTTCTTTTGGTTTTTTTCCTCCTCTTCTTTCGTGTCGTCTATACAACAAGTAGCCCGTTTAAAAAGAATTGCCAACGGCAGAGAAAGCGGGGTGCTGTGCCTGATGCTCGTCAGGCTCACAGCCGCTCTTTGCTTGTTTATATCATCCGACTCGTCCTCACACCGCACAACGGACGGAAACAGCACAAGGGCTGGAAATGGCGAAAAGCAGACACAAGACAGATAAACAATATATGAACCACTAGAAAACACAAGAACCAAAACCCACCAAGCTCACTGAACGACCTGTAAAATGGCGTTAGAGCGAGAATCCGACAGAGACGCTCTCTCAAGCACTCACCTTCTCCCGGAGGTTGCCCATCCACTGCTGGAAGCTCATGCTGTGGTCCGCCCGGTCTTCCACCAGCAGCGTCTGTGCCCACAGCTTCAAGCTCGGCTCGCCGTCCTCGCGCACAACGTATAGGTGCGGCACAGTAATGCTGCCGACTCCGCGTGCCTTGAAATCGCGGCTCTTCTGAATCACCGCCCGCACCCGCTCGTTAAAATCGTTGTCTAGCTCCGGCAACGATGTCTTGCCCACGCGTAGCTGCGTCCGGTCCGCCACCCCAAACACATCCAGCAGCAGCTGCGGCACGGCATCGCGGCCCACCCATAGGAACTGCGTCTGCCCGTCGTCGACCAGGTACAGGCCGTACGGTACAAACCGCTCGGACGACAGGTTCACTGCCGGTGGGAGCACAATCTGGCTCGTCTCCGGGTCTGGTAGGCCTGCCGCATCCGGCATGTCGTGCAGTGAGTACAGCCGCGGGTAGATGTACTGAAGCAGCAGCGGCACTGGCAGCGTTGACAGCAGGCACAGCGCCGCCGAGCGCAGGTCCGATGGAATCTGCGCCGACTTGCGCAGCCCTACGTTCTTGATCAAGCCCAGGAACAACACCGGCAGCCCGCGCAGGTTGGCCGGGAACTGCAGACCGCCGCCCATGCTGCCGCCCGCTAGCTCCTTACGGAACGTCTGCAACAGCTCCGTCAGCTTGTTCTGCAGGCTGTCCCGCGCCGCATCCAGGCCCCCGTCGAGCGTGCGCTCCACGGCCTTGTGACTGAAGTAGGCCGTCACCGCGGCCTGGTCGGCCGAAGCGTAGATCTCAGCCAGGCTGGTCGTCGTGGGCAGCGCCAGCGTCAGCACGCGGATACGGCGCTCACCGTTGCATGTCGTGTGTAGCACGGCCGCCTGCAGGCACACAATGTTCTTCTGCAGCGTCTCGTCAATCGCTACCTCGACGACATAGCACTGGTCGCGTGGGAACGCAGGGAAGGCACAGAGGTCCGAGCTGCGGTTGAAAAAATTGCCGTAAAACGAGCTCATGCGTAGACCGGTTGTGGCGCGCACGCGCAACACCGCCTCCAAGCCAATCTCCGACGACAGGTAGTCACTGAATTCGGTTGCAAACTTGATGGCATCTTCGGGCCGTCCGGCGTTCCAGCCGGGATAAAACCACGTTTGACCGGCCGTGTAGCGCGGCAGGTTGCTGAGCGACGCAACATCCTGGTACTGCGAGGAAAAAAGGAACATGTCGACAGAAACCTGGTTCTTCGAACACTCCACGGCGAAGCTCTTGTAAAAGCTGTTGGCAGTCTGCAGCAGCGACGCCTCTTTAGACGTGCCGAGCACCTTCTTGTCCTCGCGCATGTCGAGCTTTCCCGTGCCTAGATTAGGCAACGAAGAGCTCAGCACCGCGATCTTGCCGCCTAGGGGCGCAATGAGCTTGTGGCCAGCACGTAACGCAGAGCCCATGGCGGAACCGTTGCTCTGGTTGTTGGCAAACATGCCGGGAAGCTTCGTCAGGAACAGCTCGATGCTCTGACGCGAGCTGGTGAGTGGCACCAGCAGTTCTTGGGGTACCGGCATGAAGGGCTCGTCGAGGTCGCTGACGACAAGCATGCTCGTCTCGCCGGCGCCAGTGTCTTCCTCGTCGTTTCCGGCGCCTTCGCCCTCGCCTTCGTCCTGCTGCTGTGCCGCCGGCTTCGAGTCACGCGGGATGGCAAAGTAGTGCAAGGAGGAGTCGACGGCAATGAAGCCGAGGCGCGTGCGGCCGTCAGCATTGGGTATTCTGTTGAGGCTGTCGAGAATAGTTCGCGCACTGGTAGCCAGCAGGCCAGTCGAGACGGAGGCATAGCTGACGTCGAACAAGAAAAGGTAGACTAGGGGCTGCGGGGGGCGAACCATGTACTCCTGCGGCGCGACAAACTCGACGACAGAGTGGTTTAGCTCGTACCGTTGCCATCGGTCCACGCTCTTCTGCGAGGCGGCATCCCAGTCAAAGGCCTGGGGTACGTCATTGGTGAGGTTGCAAAAGTTGCAGCGCCAGCGGTGGCCATGGTCGACAAAGGTCACAAACGGGTTGATGTAGGAGCGACATCTCCGGCAGCGCGAGATGACTTGGTCCTGGACGACAGGCACGTCGTCATCGAGGTCATGCAGGGATGCGTACGGCTGGATGACAAGGGCAAACGGAAGCTTTGACTTTTTCAAAAGCGAATGATTCGTCGGCACGGCATTTAACGTTGACCTCACATATTTGGGCGGGCAGTTGGATCTCGGCGAGGAGGTGACGCTGGCCTGCGGGAGAGATTAGCAACCAACCCAAGATAAATGGTCTACACAGAGCAAAAAAAAAGGTCTCACATTGGGGGGAAGTATGATTGGCGGTGGCGGCAACTCCAGCTCGGACACGTTGAATGGTTGGCTGAGCAGATCCGACGGCTGCAGCGGGTTGAGCGGGTTAGGGCGTCCGGGTAGGCCCTGCTGTGGCTGCAGACCTTGGGGCGCGAGCTGCTGCGGTTGCAGGGGGGGCTGCTGCCCGGCCGGGGTGAAGCCCATATTGGCGACGCCAGCCGTTACGGCGTCGATACCTCCAGCAGCCGCAGGCTGGGCACCGCCGGCATAGTTGTAGTCCGGATATTGGTATCCGGCAGCAGCAGGGCCGCCGGGGGCACCTCCTAGAGGCTGCTGGTATCCGTACTGGGCATCCTGGGGTTCTGCAACGGGTTGAGCACCGTAGCCACCATACGCCGGGGCGCCGGCTGGCTGGATGGGCGCGCCGTACTGGCCAGGGGCGGCCACCTGGCCGGCGCCGACATTGGCGCCAGAACCAACATTAAAGGCGTCTGCCGCGTACGCTCTCTTTTTCTTGCGGCCGGGCTCATTGCCAGTACCGGCTGGCGGCGGCGCACTGCCCTCGGCCGGTGGCGGTTGCTGCTGGGGGTCGGGGTAGCTCTGCTGCTGTTCACCATAGGGCGAGGATGGAGCGCCGTACTGCTGGCCGTACGGAGCAGACATGGCGGCGGGGGAGTCAATTCTGTGCCAGGAGAGACTTTCGTGACACTGGGATGGACTGATGGGGAATGATGGACGACGTGGTCGGACGTGGTCGAGGAAATGGCCGATGTCGACGAAAGCTGAAAAAAGGGTGCGAGACGAGAAACAAAACGAGCCGAGGGGAGGAGCTGTTGGGGTTGAGCTTAGGCAGCAGCCAAAAGGGATCGAAGACGTAAAAGGTGGCTTCAACAGGCACTCGAGATCGGCACCGGATAGCGGCGGTGGGCAGAATGGTGTCGCCAGGTGGCTTGATGATGCGAAGAGGGAGGTAAGGTGAGCGAGCAGCCACTGGACCGTGAATGATGGATTTGCATCATTGTGTGGCCAGCACCACCTGTCCTCTCGTATGGCCCGTGCGTTGAGTTTGCCCCACCACGTGACATATCACGAACTCTGGTTTTTGAGCTTCGATTACTACCACGAAGAAGACTTGGACTCTTGGAGTACCTACCGTATGTTTTGATACAACTTACAAGGGACTCACTAAGCAGCCAAAGGACTGCGACCGGCAAAGGACTGTGACTGGCAAAGGACAGCAGTTTGAGAGCATTCAACTGCACGACCTCTAAACAGTGACTTGCTCGCTTCGTGCTCGCTTCCATGACGACAGCGGGACTGCTGCAAGTCCAAACTGTTGAGATTCTCAAGATGCGAGGCAAACACGACAAAGCCTACTGCGAAATAACAAGAAGCACAGGCCCTTTGAAAACGCCCCCTTCTCGTTCCTTCGTGCGGCCCAGCAACTGCGCACGACAAGGGCGACGTAAGCATAATATGAGGGCCGCGACGCCACGCTCCCGTGCTGCGCCGGTGCGGCGTAAGGTACCTACCGTAAGGAGGTGGCACAGGCCTGCAATGACACGAAATGCGGCCGCTGGCCTATCTACAAAAACGCATTGTTCCCAGACAGGCTGTGCTTGTTTGGGCTTCCCAAAGAGCCCACCTACCCACGTCATCAGCAAATGTCGACGGCCGGGGAGAGGAGGACGAAAGAACGAGAGCACGAGAGGGAGCTCGGTTGATTTATAGGCAGGATTCCCCAGATAGGCTAACGTCCTGTCCCTTTCTCCTTCTCTCACTTCTCTTTCTCCTGCATCGCCGAATCCTTGCCTCGTCTCATCCGTCGACTTTCCAAAAGCTCACCGTAACATCAACACTGCCGTACGCACCCGCCATCATGGTCTTCTCCTTCGTCGGCATCGCCCACCTTGTGGCTATTGTATTTTCCTTTGTCGAGCTCGGCCTGCTGGCCTACATTGTGTCGCTATACGATAACGCCTACGGCATGACGAGCTCGCCCTTCATTGTCAGGTTTTTGCTCTTCTCCGCCATCTGGTCGCTGTTTATCCTGCTCTACATTGGCCTGGCAAGGCTCTACTACACCCACGTCGTCCACCGCCTGGCCTCGCTCGCCCTCGAGTGCATAACCATGATTTTCTGGCTCGCCGGCAGCATTACCCAGGCCGTCTACGTCGCCGTGCCGTACGCCTGTGGCAACGACCACTACTGCGGCGGCGTCAAGGCCATCATTGCCTTCGGCTTCCTCCTGTGGTATGTCCTCCCCCTTTCTCTCTCTCTCTTTCTCTCTTCCTAAAATAACTCATCCCACTGACATCCCAGTGCTCTCTTCTGCCTGCTCTTCGCCGTCGACACCAATCAGTTGCTGAGGTCGCGCCGTCATGTCACAAAGACCGGCGGCTTTCCCGCCGCATAAGCTTGGAAAAGAGAAAACGCCACCTGCAAACCGTGAGAGCGGTGGAGGATCCGATCCATCTATGCTGCTGCTATTCGGAGTATCGCGATGAGTTGCTGAGGAGAATGTCCTGCTGTGTTTGGCTCTTTCTCTTGTCTCATCCTTCTCTTCCTTATTTCCTGGACTTCCAGTCCTTGACCTTCTATTGTCCCATTGCCTTCCATAAAACCACAATGCCTGCTTTGCCGTACTTGATAAAATCCCGAATTTACTCCCTGCCATTTTGCTGCCCTGCTTTTTCATAAATCCTCGTGCCTGTTGTCCCCTGCAACTTTCACCAGCTTCCATGCCTGGCACATCGCCTTAAAATGTCGATACTCTGGCGCGTCCTCGCCAAGACCCCACGCGAAAACCCCTCCCAGGTGTCGCTCCTGGAGTACCAGCGGAACCTTGCCGGCCGTGATGCTCTCTGGCGTTTCGTATGTCCACCACAGGTCCTCGACTTGGTCCCAGTAGTAGAACCCATCCCCGTCGTAGACCCCGCCCGCTCGGGCTCGTGCAAACGACTCTTGCACGTCCTCCGGCACTCTGTCGTGCCACGAGAAGCCCCCAGTCCGCCCCAAGTCCGCACCTGTGTCGGGGTCTTCCAGCAGTAGAGTGCGGCAACCAAGCGGGCTCCGGCCTTGTCGTATTCGCTCCTGGCATCTGGTCAGTCTTTTACTTCCCACCCCGAGTCGATTAGCCCACAAGACCCCCCTCACTGCCCCTCACAGCTTTCTCTTCACATACCAGGCAGTCATCGTGCTCCGTTTTGAAGTACTTGACATAGAATGCTAGGCCCAGGTTGATGCGCGCCGCCGGACACCCTGCAGCCACGTACGCGTCCACCGCTGCCAGACTGTTCTGCACGCCCGCGTGGTGCTTGGTCACGCTGTCGCGCCGGTTCATCAGGTCGTACGTCATCACGTTGAGAAAATCCACAGCGTCGAGGATGGTCGGCATCGTCTGTGCCGAAAAGGCCAACATGTCGCCCTGTTTTCCCGGCACCGCCGCCGACAAGACCTTGTCGGGCCCCAGTGCTGCCCGTACCGCTGCCAGTAATAGCGGAAATGCCTGCACTTCCCACGCCTTTTCGCGGTTCGGCACCTGCCGGTAGTCCTCGCCGTTTCCGCCCGGGTACTCCCAGTCCACGTCCACCCCGTCAGCGCCTGTCGCCGCCACCATGGCTGCCACGTTGCGCGCAAACACCGCGCGGCTGTCGGCCGAGCGCGCCGCCTGGGCAAACCCGGCCGTGTCACCCCAACCGCCAATGGCCACGAGCACCTTGGCTGTCGACCTGGGCGGCAGCGAGTCCCGCACGTCGGCCACCGTCGTAAACAGCGGCCAGTCGGTGCGCGTGTCGTTGCCGTGCGGGTCGTTGAAGATGCCGGACGGCATAAAGGCCAGCGCAATGTGCGTCAGATACCCGTACTCGGGAAGCTCGCGGGGCGTCAACGGGTGCTGGCCCGTCAGGTAAACAATGTTGCGCAGCGCGGACCGCGGCTGTGCGCTGGCAAGCATGGTCGCTCTAGTGGTAGTGAAAAAGCAGTCCAGCAGGCCAATGGCTGCATAAAAGGACAGGAACATGGCGACGAACCGCGCCGGAAGGCGAGCTGCGGTCGAGGCGCGTGGGCTTTGTTGAAGACTGTGGGGTGGCGATGCGGGTAGGACAGCCATGGTCTCGAACGGAAGAGCTGGGGAAGGGCTGTCCCAAGCTCGAGGAACAGGACACTCGCTAAAAGGGTGTTGTTGAGAAGGTGGCGACCATGAACCGTGTGCGAAAAACCAAGTGCGACAAGGCCGATGCCTTATTCCTGACCTGTTGTGTTCTTGACACAAGGCGTGTTGGTTAGCTTCCTTGCTTGTTGGCGTCTAGTTAAGACGTACTGCTGCACTCACATCGCGCCAGGGCGCTTGTCGTTATTTTGCTATTCAGCTTCCATTCTCTTGAAACGACAAGTTCGACGCGTTCACCGGAGAACGACTCTGAAGAACGTGTAACGGTTTTCCCCACACCCTTGAAGGAGCTCTGCTGCGGAGTTATGGAGCTCTCCCTGCTGGGACTAGCGTCCCAGTGAATTATCTGTAGGTGGTACTCCGTAGATAAAATTTGACGTCAAAAAGCTCTCTCCTCAGACCTCTCTTCCTAGCTCTCCTCATCCGCCTTCCAACTTCACCAAAGTCCACGTACTACAGAGACCCCCCCACCGCCAGCCATGCTTGAAAACCTGTGCATGATGCCGCTCGCGGCGGACATCTTTGCACAGGTGCTGCATCCGACCGAGCCGCTGCTGACTGTCGGCCTCTCCAGCGGGCGCGTCGAGTGCTACCGACTTCCGCCGGACGACAACAGTAACAACAGCGGTAACGGCAGCAATGGCAGCAGAAAGAAGTCCAAGCCAGAACTGGGTGTCGTCCGCCCGCTCTGGACCACAAAACGCCACAGAGGCAGCTGCCGCAGCCTAGCCTACAGCCATGACGGGGCATGTGAGTTGGAGCGCGCAAAAACTGTCGTCTCGAAAGAAACGTACGAAGACCGACCATTTGATCAAGAAATCTGACCTCTTTCGTAGCTGTCTTCTCAGCCGGCGCCGACGGCATCGTCAAGCACTTTGACCCCCACTCCGGCAAGGCTCTCTCCAAGTTTACCATCCTTCCCCGCCACGATGGCTCCGTCGACCCCCCAGCCATCCTGCACGTCCTCTCCCCGCAGACCCTGCTGCTCGGCACCGATGACGGCTTCCTGTATCTCTACGACCTGCGCAAGGACAACGGTGGTACGGTTGACCCGTCTGCAAAGCCTTCCCGTACCCACCGGCCTCACGACGACTACGTTACCTCCATCACGCCTCTGCCGCCTTCCGCCGAGAGCACCTCGGGTTTCCCCAAGCAGTGGGTCAGCACTGGTGCCGGAACGCTCGCTGTCACGGACCTGCGCGCCGGTATCGTCGCCCGCTCCGAGGACCAGGACACAGAGCTGCTGTGCTCCACCATCATTCCGTCGGGCCTGGGTCCCAAGCACCTCCGCGGCAATCCCGTCGTCGCCGTTGGCACCGGCGATGGTGTTCTCACGCTCTGGGACAAGGGCGCCTGGGACGACCAGCAGGAGCGCGTGCACGTCGCCTCCGGCAGCAGCACCACACGCAGCGGCCGCAGGGACGGCGAGAGCCTCGACGCCGTTGTGCGCGTGCCTGACGATGTGGGCTGGGGAAACGGCCAGACCGTGGTCGTCGGTACTGGTGACGGGAGTGTCAGCGTGGTCGATCTGCGGCGCCGCGAGGTGGGCCAGGTGCTGCGCCACGATGAGGTCGAGAGCGTGACGGCTGTCGGGTTCGACTGCCTGGGTCGGCTCATAACATCAGGCGGCCACAACGTCGGCATATGGCGGGAGAACAGCGACGTAGCTGGCGATGACGGAAACGGTGACGAAGATGACGACGACGACAACGATGACGACGACGACAGTGATGCAGGCAACACGGGATTCCCAAAATCAAGCAAGAAGCGGGCAGCGGCAGAGAACAGCGAAAGTGGCAATGACGACGATGACAGCGACGACAACAGCGACGACAGCGACAGAGAAAGAACCAAACGGAAGAAGAAGAAGAACAAGAAGGGCCGTGGTCGTAAGAACCAGGCAAGAGCTTCGTTTCCGGGTCTAGATTGAGAGCTGTAAAGAAAACAGAAAGAAGAAAATATCAGGGGACATACAAAAAGAACAAATACTGTAAAACATGTCCGTACAAAGAATCGTGGCTCTACTTAATCCAAAAAGCAGGCCACTGGCGGCTCCCCCAACCTCACTCTAAGAAAAAAGCAATGATACCCTCAAGTTTGCTCGTGATAATGACGGTTTCTATGTCAGTCCAGAAGCATAGGCACACCCGTCCACGCCTGCCACACCTTCCACAACTGCACCTTCCGCACCTGCCGCACCTGCCAACTCCGCCAGACTTCCGTCCTAGGCTGACGGCTTCCGGCCAATGGTTCGCCAGTACCACGAGTCGACTCGGGCCGTTCCGGCATCCAGGGCCTCTTTGACTTGCGCCGTCAAACGCGTCGCGTCCTCCTTGCTCTTTATATCCTCAAATCCGCCTGCGTCCACAATTCCCTGTAGGTAGGATGCCGTGATCGTGTATATAGCAATCTGTAGGGCTTGACCTAGCTTCGGGTCCTCATCCCAGTAGTCCGACCCCTTGAACGTCTGGTTGCTCGTGTCCACATACCCGACATCGGTGAGCAGCTCGTGCAGCTTGACGGGGTATTCCCTCGTCTGCCCGCGTGCCTGGGAAAAGCGCAGCATCTGCTTGGTCACGTCGCCCACGACGGTCTCCTCCGGCACGGACCGGAAGTTGGCCAGGTCCACTTCCTCCCACAAGAGGTAGCCGCCTGGCCGCAGCAGCGTCAAAAGGTTCTCGGCCAGCGGCCGCCAGTCGCTGTCTTTGAGGCCGAGCACCAGCAGGCGCACATGCACCAGGTCGTACTGGCCGAGCAGAGACTCTGCAAACGGCTCCAGTGCGTTGGCAAAGTGCAGGTTGACGTTCGGTGGCAGATTGGCGCGCGGACGGAACTTGGAGGTGACAAGGTCAAAGCCATCGAGGCGCGCCGTCGGTGGCACCTTTGACGCCACATCGGCAAGCCAGATTCCAGTGCCGGTGCCGACATCAGCGATGGACACGGACGGGGCAGAGGACGCCGACTCAGTCCGCTCTTTGACCAGGTTCTCCAGGTAGGTCTCGATGACGGGCGGGAGGAGGCGGTTGCCCATGACAGGGACAAGGAGGTTGTTGTGATTCCACTCGAGACGCTGAATCTCGGCCGGCAGCTCGCTGTGGTTGAGGGTGTAGACAGACATGTTGGCGATGAGCAGGACGAAGGAGAAACTGACAGAGGGTGGCGGAATGTGGATTGGAAAGGGTGTGTGTGATAGGAACAAGAGGCCGGTATTCGAAAAAAACGCCTGGGGACGCAAGACAGGTCGTTAACGCCTTGGGCCAGCTCACTGCAGTCCCGTTGACAGCCAATTTATGAACGAGGCACTCGGTCGTTTAGGAGGGTGGTAGCGACAGCTTTGCCATACTCCGTAAACGTACAAGTGCACCGCTAAGATGGATCCCCCCCTCTTCCAAGACCCGTTCCCACCCGCCACTGGTGAGGTGAAAGAGCAAATAACAGCGCCAGTCTAGCCAGAGGTGAGCGCCGCAGGAGAAGAATATGGTGGCGGGAACGGCGGCAGCGTCAGAATGTTGCCGGAGGACGACGCTGTCGAGGGGCGTCGATGCTGCAGCATGACCTGAGAGGGGCGGCAGACTTGGTGACATAGGCGACCTCACGACCGCGTCATTTCCCTGAAATGGATGGGGAGCAAGAACAGAAGATGACGATCATTTTCGGGCACTTCCGTCGTGGCCGCGGACTGCCCCTTTCTCTCCAGGATCACTTCCTTCTGGAAGCCTGGCTTCAGAGGACTGCGGAGGAGATTCCCTTCTCCTCTCACGGTTGCCTCCTCCTCTCGCCTACTCCTTGCCCTGGTTGTTTCCTTCCTCATTCAAGACAGGGATTGCCAGGTTCCATGGCCATGGCCTGGGAACTCTGGTTCCAAAGCGTCGGGCGACTTCTCGGTGACTAGGAAAATTGTGTGGGTAGTACGTTTGGGCAGTACTCCGTAGTTTATATCCAGTCCCAGCTGGGTAACGGCCCGTGCTTAGCAGCATGCAACCAAGACTGCGTTTCATTTTCTTCAGCATGCCAATTCTGGCAGCTGCCTATTCCATACTCCGTACTCCGTATTCCGTACTCCGTATCTCCGTAAGTAGGTAATGTTCGGAATACGGACACATGCTGTGTGGTACCTAGTAAAGTTTAGTAAACAGACCCGTATGATACTAAACCCCTCCGAGAAATGGGGGATGCGGTGTCGCATCCTTATGTTTTCCGCGAGCCATTCAGGACGTCTCAGGGGAATGCGCTGATAGTGGAGTGGAGAGTGCTTGCAAGGGTCAGCAACGGCCTTCCCGCCCTTGGCCGTCTGTTGGTTGTTGGTTCCAGGCAGTCGGGGTCTCGACACCACCAAGTCACCAAGCATGTCGTTTGTACTCCGTAAATTTCCCAAATATATTATCAATATGCGGCACCGCCCCTTGCGCAAGCCAGATCTATTCGCCATTGGCTAGCGACGGTGCCAATTTCGCGTCATTTTCTTACACGTCTTGACGGCATTGACGGCCTCTGGCGGAGTCCGTACAGTCGGTAACGAGCTTCCTCCACGCGGAGTCGCCACGCGCTGCCAGTTCCGGTGGGACAGCCGGGTCCGCGTCTGCCACGCGCCGGCTGAAAAGCTCAAAGGTGAGCCAACCGCGGTAGCCCAGCTCCCAGACGATCGCCTTGATGATGCGCAGCACAGGCAGATAGGCGCCGCGGTCGGTCTCGCCATAAAACAGGCGTGCATTGCGCGACCATACCAGTCGTGGTGGAATGGTCGAGTCCTTGACCAGCGGTGCGTCGAGGCGCGCACCGTCGGCGATCTGGACCAGAAAGACCTTGTTTGGGTCCACATCCCTGACCAAGGCACGCAACGACGCCTCCATCTCGGCGCGGCCTCCAGGTCGTACGCCATCAGGAGCTGTTGGGTCCGCAAAAACACGTCCGGCCATGTTGAAGGTGTCGAGACACAGACCCAAGCTGCGATGGTTGGCGAGTTTCACAACGTGCCAGCTGGCCTCCCAGGTGTCGATGCGTGTACCCCATGACAGAGCCTCATAGCAGATGCGGACACCAAAAGACGCAGCCACATCCGCAGCCGCAACCAGATCTCTCACAATGAAAGATACATCGTCGTGGAGCTGGCTGGCCGGCAGGAAGCTAGACGGGATGAGGATCATGTCGGTGCACAGCGCGTTGGCAATGCTGCACCAGAGACACAGCTCGTCTAAGCGGGCGGCACGAGCTGTCTCGCTCAACAGTCCCTCAAAGTGGCGAAAGGGTTGCAGGCAGATGATGGCAATGCCGAGGGTATTGCACATGCGGCGGACCACGTCTGCCGCCAGAAGAAGTTGGGCGTCCGTGGCAGGATGATCGCCGGTGGATGTGGTGACAGACCCTCCCGAGTCTGGCTGCAGTCGCGCCAGATGCTCCAAGTCCTCGAAGAACAGCTCGATTGCCTCGAAGTTGTGCTTCTTTGCCAGCTCCAGGCGGTGTTGTAAGTCGTGCCCAGCGTGACTGTACCCAAGGGACATGCTGCTGATGGCAGGGTGCAGAAGATTGCTGGCCTTGGGCCTGGGTGGGGAACTTTTCATTGCGGAGGTGTCTGAGGAGGATATCAAGGCTGGTCTCACTGATGGAAGCGAAAAGACAAGAGAAGTGGAAAACAAAGAAGGCGCGAAAGAGGACGAGAAATAGAGCTGGAGGGAGATGCTTTTTGTGACGATATGCTCGGAAGGAGCATTCGATCCGATCGGTGCTTGTCACAAGGCCAGGTGACACAGGTCAACCAGGGAGCATGCATCGTACCTGCAGCTGCGGTTTTCCGCTGCGGTGTGCCTCTCTGCACTCCGTTTCGCACGTGCGTCATCATCAGCTCATGGGAAGGTGCAACACGCGATGCTCCCTCTGTCAGCTGGGTGTATGGGTGCCGGACGGAGGAAGGAACGACCATATTCCACGGGAAGGTACGAGGCAACACGCACACGTGAGGATTCCACAAAAAAGAAAATAGAAAAGGAATAAATACAGAAAATGAGAAACTGTTCCGTATATGATGTAGGCGACATCGCACCTCGCATGCAAATCGTATCGAGAATGGAGCGAATGGCAACATCAAATCGGGGCGCGGCAGCTCTGCAGCCAGCCACTAAGAGGTCACCGTCACACCACGGGACAATTTTAGAACTCTCAATGCCGTACGCTTGAAAAAGCTTTCCCGTCATTCTTCTTCCCGCTCGTTGTTTTTGCTCCGCCACCCATCACCATCCCTACATCTCACCATGGCCATCCCTCCACTCAAAAGCATCACGCTCGATCAGATCGCTGTTGGCCTCGACAGCCGCGCCTTCAGCGTCGAGCAGCTTGTCCAAGCCCACCTCGACCAAATCTCGCGCTTCGACAGCGACCTGCACGCCGTGCTGCAGGTAAACCCACATGCTGTCGACACGGCCCGGGTGCTTGATAGGGAGCTGTTACAGTCGGGCCGCCGAAGGTGCGTTCCGCGTGTTACACCGCCCCTGTGCCATGCTGTCTGCTCATCCGTCGTTCGCCTCTTCTCGGGCCGTTCCCATGGCCTCTACCAGCCTTCTGCACGGTGTTCCTGTCCTGATCAAGGACAATATTGCCGCCCGCGAGCTGGAGCTGGAAGCGACGGCTGGTTCTCTGGCTCTATTGGGTGCCAAACCTGCGCGTGAGAACATGGCTGTGACCCGCCTGCGCGATGCCGGTGCGGTGCTGCTGGGCGTCACGAACTGCTCCGAGTTCGCCGCTTTTCGGTCCATTCCCACGGACAACGGCTGGAGTCCCCGTGGCGGTCAGACGTACGGTGCGTACCACCAGAAACAGGACCCATCGGGTAGCAGCAGCGGCGCTGCCGTTGCCGTTGACATGGGCTTCAGCGTCCTAGCCGTTGGCTCCGAGGTAAGCGAGACGCAAAATCGTGCCATGCGTGAGAGAATACCCTGGTCGCTCACGCCAACAGACATCTGGCAGCATCACCAGTCCCTCCTCAGTAAATAGCGTTGTCGGTATAAAGCCCACCGTGGGTCTTGTGTCGCGCAACGCTGTCGTCCCTATCTCGCCCGTCCAGGACACACTCGGTCCGATCGCACGCACGGTGGCGGATGCTGCCGCGATGCTGACTGTCATTGCTGGCCCGGACGAGGATGACCCAAAGACAGGCGAGATTCCCTTTGACACAATTCCAGACTACCGTGC
Source organism: Ophiostoma angusticollis (assembly GCA_019925545.1). Lineage (NCBI taxonomy): Eukaryota > Fungi > Ascomycota > Sordariomycetes > Ophiostomatales > Ophiostomataceae > Ophiostoma > Ophiostoma angusticollis. The sequence continues at coordinate 89,111 of JADHKL010000028.1, forward strand.
AGCAGCCGCGCAGGGACTCCCTGTTGACTGTCCACTGCGTCTGGGAGTTCCCCGCGATACTTTTTTCAAGACGCCACAGGAAATTGTCGACGCCTTCGAAAAGCGCATAGTGGAACCGTTGCGGAACCTCGGCGTTGTCATTGTCGACGTGTCCCTCCCTGCGCTTGCGAGCTTTCGCAAGCTCGACCTCAAGGAAACTCTTACCTTTATGGCAGGCGAGTTCCACGATGCATGGCCTGCCTACTTGGCCACTTTGAAGACCAACCCGCACCAAGTTGACAGTCTCGAGGCCCTCATCTCGTTCATCACGAGAACGGCAGCGGAGGAGTATGGTGAGGAGGTCGAGAAGGGGAAGGAGGGGAAGGAGGGCCAGACCATTTTAGGGAGTACTGGCTCAAGTGCCAGCAAAGAGATAATCGAGGGCGAGGGAAGTTGCCACGATGAGCCGCCCCGTCGCAACGTTGCGGCACTGGAACTGAGCCTAGCCACGCCGCGGGACTTGCCTTCGTTTACGATTGCGAAGGATAGAGCAGCATTCTATGCAGGCAAAGGCGGCATCGGTGGTGCGCTCGAAGGGCGCAGCATTTCCGATAAGCTGGAAGGCCACAACGACCACGAGCCTGTTGACGCCCTGCTGCTGCCCACGCACGCTGGTATCGCCAACTACTTTGCTGGCTGTGGTGGCTATCCACAGATTCAAGTGCCTCTGGGGTACTGGGACGCCGGCACGCCAATTCAGTTCAATGACACTGGTCGTCTGGTGTCGACAGGACCCAACATCCCCTATGGTGTTTCCCTGATTGGGCGCAAGTACAGCGAAGCCACAGTTCTGGTAGCAGCCTCGGCAGTCTTGGAATCACTGACGAACGCACGGAACGAGTCAGAAACCAGGCGCTGCCCGGACCTACGCGGATAGAGTTGTTTGCCATTATGACGAGCAAATCCAACGGGGACAGGCATTCCCTTGGAACTGAATTTTTGGAAATTTCGATCTCAGAATGAGGAAAGAGAAAGGAAGACACGCCTATACAACGCCAGAAACCCACCAGCCAGGAGAAGACGAACAAATACAGTGTAGGCGTATACAAGACATTCATTCGTCAAAAGGGTAAAACAGAACCAACCCCAGCTCCTCCTTCCAAGGCCACCGAGCAGACAGACAGACAGACAGAAAGCCGAAGGAACGCCGCAAACTCCATTGCGCACAGAAGACCCGGAGCCGCACATCCTTGAAACTTTGGTTTACGTGTGGCCGACAAGACCAGCCACGGGTGCGTTGTCGGGGTTGATGTTGGTGCCGTCGAAGCCGAGCAGAGTGTTCCACAGGTCGGCTGTAGAGGCGTCGCGGTTGCCAGTGGCGACCACCTGCGTGATGGCCGCAGCTGCGGCATCCTTGGCGGCCTGGTTGGCATTGCAGACGTTGCCGAGCTGGTCCTTGATGCGGTTGAAGATGATGGCGGGGTTGAGGGCCTCCTGCTGACCCTTGTTGACGAGGGGGTCGATTGCCTGGAAGGTGAACTCGGTCTCCTTGCGGCCGTTCAAGCCGGGCTCGAACTTGACAGTGGGAACGCACAGGCCAAAGTCAAGGCCAGCAATGGAGGACGCCGCGAAGCCGTCAAAGTTGCCGGTCACAGCATTGGTCACGGCACCAGTCCCGGCAGCGAGGGCAGCAGCACCAGCGGCACCACCAGCGGCAGCACTGGCGGCGGCACTAGCAGCAGCAGCAGCAGCAGAAGCCGAAGAAGCAGCGGCGGCGGCAGCGGCAGCGGAAGCAGCAGCAGCGGCACCAGCGGAGGCGGTGGCGGTGGCGTTGGATGCAACACCGACAGCACCAGCGGCGCCAGCTGCACCGGCAGCAGCACCAGACGCAACAGCAGCGCCAGCAGTGCCGTCGAGTGCCTGCGTGGTGAAGTTTGTGAAGCCGTTAGCGGCAGCCACATCAGCAACACTCAGGCCGACGGCTTTAAAGGGCGTCTGGACGGATGTGGCCGAGTTGGCGTTCTCGACGTCGGAGCCGAGGACGGCAGGGTCGACGAGTGGCACAATACCGCGCAGAGCCTCGGTGGTGGGCAGGCTGGCATCAGAGCACAGCGCGGGCACGGCCGCGGCGAAGGGGTTGAAGTTCTTCTCAGCGGCGACGACGCCGATGGCGGCAGCGAGGACGTCTTCGGTGTTGCCGAGCGTGGCCACGATCTTGTCGGCGAGCTGGAGCTTGGCACAGGCGTTGGCGCCGCCCAGCAGCACGCCCGGCACCTGGCCAGAGAGGGTGCCGGCATCACCGGGCTTGCCACGGTTTGACAGTGCGGAGACGGCGGAAACAGGAAGCTGCTCCTGACCGAAGCGGGCTTCAGCAATGGCCACGAGGGCGGCGAGAAAGATGGCCTTGGACATTGTGAAGTTGAGGAAAGAGTTGTGACACGGACAACAAAGTGAAATGAGAGGATCAAAGAGAGTAGACCGACCGAGCGGTTGTGGGAAAAAGAATGGAAGTTGTTGTGAGGAAAAGAGTGACTGAAGAAACACGCAGAGAAAAAGACCGAGAAGTTCGCAGAACTTTTGGTGGAAGAAGAGAAAAGGAATGAAGGCTAGTGAGTGAAGGGGAACGAGAGAAGAAGAGAGAGAAAAAAGAAAGGAAGAAAGGAGAGAGGAGGGATTGTGAGTCCGGATAAAAGGGCTTGACTTATATACTGATTCACGACGATGCGAACCATGATGGACGACGGCACGGGATCGAAGGCAAGAGAGTGCCTAGACTGGACAGACAGGTGGCAAAGAGAAACGAAGGGGAGCGAAGAGAAGGGCGTCGCTGCAGCAATTTGGAATCAGGATGGCAGACAATGGGGAGGAAGGCATGGCTCCTGCCGAGAGGGCGATCAGACAAGCACTGCTTTAGACGGAGAGCAGATGGTCGTCTCAAGGGTCAACGGATGAGATGCTGAGTGCGGACGCTTCGTCTTTGTCTCTTGGCGTGCATTGCTTCGCGTTACTTTGCTTTGCACTCTCTTCTTTGGCTTGCTCCATCAACCCGGAACGTCTTCTACAGCAGGATGCTCATCAACATGAATTTTTGTTCATGATCGCTGAGAAACAATAGAAGTAAAGAGAAACAGATTGACTGGATTTTGAGTTTCCTTTGCTTTTTTCACTCTCTCGTCTTCTCTTCTGTCTGTGTCAAAGAATGAAAACGTGTTGGCAAGCCGGCTACATGTACAAGTGTGGAACAGAGAGTCTTCTGACAATGTCGTGATGCGGCAGCTGGACTCGTTTTCTCATGCTCGGCCAAGTACATGTACTCCGTACAGACAGAGATTGAAATCCGATGCAGAGAACGGGCAAAAACGCATCTTGGCTAAAACCGCATTGTGTCTTGTCGGTCCGTTGTGAGGGGCTGTAAGCTCCCCTGCTTGTCCGACGGCAAGGGTGGGCTCCGGGTTGCTCTGTGTATCATCTGAGGAAGGGAGAGAAAAGAAGTAGGGAAGAGGGCAGAAAGCCGTAGAGGAGAGCAGAAAGACATAGAGGAGCAGGTTCAGCCGAGACCAGACCAGGAAGTGGGGATGACGCCTAAGGGCGGAAGGAGACAGCCGCACAGGGTAGCCCCTGCCTTGCGGAAGGTGATTTTTCCGGGGAAACATGATACTGCTGTTTGTGGACGGGGCGGAGAGGAGGAAGGAAAGGCAAGAAAAGACGAATAACAGAGTAGGTAGGTGAGTGGGATGGCGAAAGAGAGTACGGAATAAGTAGTCAAATCATGAGAGAAGAAAAGACAAGAAGACAGCATGTGAGCTATTGACGGCGACGGAAGAAGCTGCTGGCCTCTGCTCGGCACATGTTACGGGGAGGCCTTGATAGGAACACACAGAAATGAGGCTGTCTTGGCGGAAGGACTGAGGCGTTGAAGGCTTCCTTCTTTTCCATTCTTTATGGGAGACCCTCTTTTCCTTCGGCTCGTCCCATGCGCTAAAAGTCGTTACTTTAGCGCCTTGCCCACCTCCTTAAACATGGGGACAAAAATACTCAAAATAAAACCTGCTTCAAGTCGTCGATCGGCAGAACAGAGCGGCGTCAGATCAAGCAGATCAAACATGATTTCAGATCCGAGACACTTTTCGAAACAGCAGAACAGAACAAAAAAGAGGCATGCGACATGGGAACAAAAAGCCATAAAATGACGACATCATGAGAAAAGCACTCGCAAGGCGTGCGTGCAATGCGCAAGCAGCGCGTTTTTGCAAAAGCAAGCGACATCGGAAGCCAGTATCTGCAGCGTCCACGTAATGCATTTGACGTTTTCCCTCACAAAGCTCCAATCCAGCGACCGGGTAATCAGTCATGTGGTCGAGGAAACCAAACGCGTCTATCAGAGTATTACTTTATTTGTATCTTTGCCCAAAGTATGCCATAGAAACCGTCTAGGAAATCGCAAAACAAAAGAAAGAAGCAGGGAAAATGAGGGAAAATGAGAAAGGAGAGAGAAGAGAAAAGAAAAAGAGAAAAGAAAAAGAGAAGAGAGAAAGAGAAGAGAGGAAAGGGACTCCTGTGCTGCAACCATTCTATATCGCCTTCTCTTTCCTCTCTTCCACCTCGTCCTCCCACTACAGATCCTTGATCTCAAAGCGCTTCCGCAGGTACTCGCCGTACTTGAGGATGAAAAAGGGCACAGGCACCATGGCCAGGGCAATGAAACCCAGCAGGCTGTTGCCCCAGCCCAGGCCCAGCTTGGCGTACATCTGCAGGCCGGCCAGCGGCAGCACGGCGCCGCCGACAGAGCGCACAACCGTGTTGGCGGCCAGTGCCGAGGCGGCGTAGACGGTGAAGGCGTCGACCAGGTACATCTGCAGCGCCATGAAGATGACCAGGTTGGCAAAGCCGATGATGACCATGCCGATGATGGGCACGATCCAGTGCACGTGGTAGTGGGCGGTCCAGCCGTAGACGAAGAAGCCGACCGGTAGCATGACGGCGCCCAACGGCAGGGCCTGCAGGCGGTACTCGGGCTTGAGGCCCTGGCCCTCCTTGGCGGCCATTTTGCGCATGTGGCGGTCGGACATGACGGACACGAGGGCCATGCCGACCATGGAGCCGACACCGAGGCCGAGGTAGACGAGGCCGACGGTGTTGGTGGCGAAGCCGTAGGTGCTCTCGAAGACGCTGGTGACGCTGGTGAACATAATGTACAGGTAGCCGTAGACGATGGCGCAGTAGACGGCAAAGATGAGGGTGATGGGCGAGAAGGCCAGCATCTTGAGCGGGCGCACAATGCCGCGGCGGAAATAGTCCTTGGTGCTAAGGCCGACGTCCAGCTTGCTGCGCAGCAGCGGGTTACCTGTCTGCTTGCGCAGGCGCGCCGCCTTGCGCTCGAGCAGCAGCGGCGCGTACGTCTCGCGCATGGACACCATGAAGACGATGGTGATGAAGCCCGACAGGATGACCAGCAACCAAAACACCCAGCGCCAGCCCTTGGCACTGGCCAGGAAGGCGCCGGCCACGGGGCCGATGATGGGGCCCAGCAGCGGGCCGACGGCAAAGCTGGCGAGGGCGGCGCCACGGTGTTCCTGCGACACCATGTCGGCAATGGAGCCGCCGCCGTTGGTCAGGGGGCAGCTGCCAAAGACGCCGCTGAGGAAGCGGAAGGCAATGAGGCTGTTGAGTGACGGCGCGAGCGCGCAGCCCACGACGAAGCAGATGAAGCACACGTTGCACGTGTGGTAGACGATGTTGCGTCCGTAGATCTCGGACAGTGGCGCAATGAGCAGCGGGCCAAAGGCAAAGCCCAGCACGTACACGGACACGACAAATGCGGCCAGCTCGTTGCTGCGGCTGTGAAACTCGGCCATCAGCTCGGGCACGCCAGGCGCGAAGATGGCTGACGGTTAGCGAGGGGCAGAGGAGAAGGAGAAGGGGCAAAGGGGAGGGGGGAAAAGGAAACGTGATACACAAAAAGGAAGAGAGACGTACAAGATGCAAGAGGCGTGAGAAAGGTCAGCGCGCTGATCAAAACACAATTGAGTGCCTTGCGCCACTGCGGCCAGTTGTACGGGTTCTCTGGGTCGTCGGGGCCGTCCCACCACACAATGTTGGCGTCGTCGTCGATAGCGTCGTCGGTATCATTGTCGTCGCCGTCGCCGCCGTCGCCCGACTCCTTCTCCACGTCGTGGTCTGCTTGCGGTGCCCGGCTCGTCTTGCTCGCCTGGCTTGTCCGGCTCGTCGCCCGTGCCAGCGACAGCCGCCGCTTCTCGGCAAGCGACCGTCGCCGTTGGCGCTCGCCGCGCTCGTCGAGGACGTAGCCGATGCTTGAGGGGATGTCGGCGTCGTGGCCCTCTTCGACCGCCAGCGCAATCTCGAGCGACCGTTGCCGTTCCAGGTCGATGCTGGCCTCTGCGCGTTGGTGTGTCTCCGTCGGTGTCTGGCCAGCGGTGCCGCTTACCGGTGCTTGTGCGGCTGGTGTCGCCATGCTGTGAAATGTTTGGAATAGACTATTCCGGCGTCACTTAAGACGGACCAGCTGTTGACAGGACGCTGTCAACCGGATGCTCATGCATTGATTGGGCGTCTTATGAGGAAGAGATGCACAATGGCGGGAAACATACTATGTCTATATTAATAGAAGGCCTGCTGCCAGCAACCGGGTTTCAACGTCCAGTCAAATGAAGCAAATGCAGGCAATGCAGGCGATCACAGTGTAAGATCGAAAGTCTTGAATTGTCCGGCAGGCAATGGAGTCAGATGTGGAGACAGATGAAAGTGTTTAAAGAAGGGGAGTAAAACAAGAAAAAAGGAGTGAAGAGAAGAGAAAAGAAGAGTAAGGGAAGGAAGCGTATGGAAAGAAAATGCCGAAGAGAAAGTCGGGAGAGAGAGTGGGAAGAGTGGGAGAGTTGGACTTGGATAGGAGAATCAAAACAGTGGACGAGAGAAAACGAGACGTAGTATTCGTACGTGCGTCGGTGTCGGAAAGCGTGTTTCTTTCTTTTCCTTTCTTCTTTCTTATTCTCTAATAACAAAATGTCGTCCTCAATCCATTCTATCGCAGTGTCGGGGGTTTCCAATTGTCCGAGTGGGCCAAGAGGCAGCGAACAGCACGGTTCCACTGGAGCTCTAATAAGACTCCCTCCGTATTAGCCTCCCATCGGTGTCTACGCCGTACATGTACAGGTGCCGATCGGATGCTTCTGCGGCGGCGTTGAGGCAGAGCAGACGCTCAGCAGGGAAACCAAACAAAGCATGGCCAAGACAAGGCTCAGGAACAGGTTGTGGCACGGAACACGGACCAGAAGGGGTAAACGCCCGAGCTCAGCGGTCGGGAAAGGAGGCTGCACGAATCACAGAGTGGGACGAGCACGAGAACGAGCACGGAGAAACAGCGTGCACAACTCTGCACAACTCGGATGCAGTGCTGCTCCAATGGCGGGAAGCCTCTGCACAACTCGTTTGCAGTGCTGCTTCCTCCAATGGCGGAAGGAGCGTATCCGGCAAACAAGGCCACAAAGAACAGTGGAGAAAAAGCCAATATGGCGGAACCACCGTTTGAGGCAGGTCATGTCCCACTGTTTTCAGGAGAGGCTTGAGTGTTGCAATGAGAAGAGTGGCCACTGGCCAGATGAAAACTTGCAAACCGTAATGTGATCCAAGTCGATAACAGCCACCGGAGGTAGATTACGCGCAAAAACGTGAAGCAGTAAACCGTTGTCTTTCGTCTACGAAAAAAAAACTCGCCGTACGAAGTACACCAAAATTAAGCATAGAATAGCGCAACCTTGAGCTTAACCAATTTAAGGCCTCGTGAACCGCGATTACCCCTTCCTCCCCACATCGGACCACGGAGCTATTACCACCGCCATATCCCCACTTTTTCTCGTGCAGAGCCAAAGACGCGAATGCCGTTTTAATCCCATTCTCAAGCAATAGCTTCTCAAATATATACATGTCACGGAGAATCGTCAATCACACCCAGCGCATCAAAGTCCCGGATCACTGGTGCCACGCTGCCCGTGTCGTCCGCATCCCCGCTCAGCAGTGGTCTCTCCGTCCGCGTCCGCCGCCGGCTGTTGCTCCGACTCTCGGCGCTGCTGCCGTCTTTCTCGCTTCGCTCCTGCCGTTCCTGCCGTTCCTGCCGCTCCTGCCGCTCTTGCCGCTGCCGTCGCCGCCGCCGCTGCTCGCTGCCGCTACCCTCTGTCGTCGCCTGGCTGCTATACGCATCGTCCAGTGGCTCGTCCAGCGGCTCGTCCAGCATCAAGAAGCCGCCCGCGCTCGCCGTATCCTGGATACCCCTCAACCCGGGCAGCACCGGCGGGCCGCTGCCGATCTTGGGGCTGCTGCGTCGCGCTCGCCCGTTGCCTGTGTCGCTGCGCACTGGCCATTCCACGCCTTCCGAAATGCCCATGCCCATGCCCATGTTCGTCCGACCATTTGCTCCACCATAGGCGCGCCGGGCAGCCTTGGATAGGGACGAGGACGAAGACGTTGCGGCGGCGGCTGCTGCGGCCCGACTGCCCCCCGTCTTGCTGCGGGTAGACGAGCCGTTCACGCGTCCGTTGGAGGACTCGGACACCACGCTGCCACCCGACACGACGCTGGCGCCGCCGCCGTAGGCCGACGCCGCATAGGTTCCGCCGCCACCGCCGCCACCGCCGCCAAACCCCCCAAACGTAGACAGCTGCTCGCCCATGCCAAAGGTGCTGAGCCGTGAAGCCGACACGCTCGACCGCACGGAGCGCCCACCCATTGGCGTGTGGAAACCCATACCCGTGGCGGAGCTGCTGCTTCCGACCATGTGCCCGTCGGCCGTCGGAGGCCGCGGAAACGCGTAGCCGCCACCGCCGCCACCGCCACCGCCGCTGCTGCTTCCGCGCTGGATGGGGCTGTTGTCACCGGAGCCGCCCGTCGACGACGCCGTCGAGCTCTCGTCGTACCCGCTGCTGCCGTTCATAATCATTGCGTGGTGGCCTGCGTTCCATGTGCGTGGCACAACCCAGCAGTGGGACAGCTCGTGCGCCGCCTCGTCGCTGTCGCTCATAAGGGCGCCGCCGCCGCCACCACCAAAGCCGTTTGCCGTCCGCCACGGCGGCATCTTGGCACCCTTGAGCCGCGGCGACAGGTGGTACGCCACGCCGTCGCTGTAGCGGATGTTGGGTGCGTCCACCGACAGGGAGGCGAGCGTCTGCAGGATGCCGTACACGAGCACCCACCGACCGCGCCGCGCCGTGGATGGGTCCACCTCGCCGACGCGGTCCAGCTTCTCAAACTTGGAAAAGGCATCGATCAGGTCCGACTGATTGAATTCGGACCCCAGGATCAGCATGTTGGTTGCCACCGTGTACGCCAGCTGCACCCGCCGCTCGACCGCACCGTTCCGGCCGCCAGCTGCCGGCCCATTCTTCTTGTCTTTGTCTTTTTCTTTGTCCTTGTCCCTGTCCTTGTCCTTGTCCCCACCGTGTGCTGGCGCCGTCGATGCCGGCGGAACCGATTCCGGCACGAGAGGGTACGGGTGGGGGATGTGCGGGAAGCGCAGCTTGTTGTCAAACTCCACCAGCATGTCCGTCATCGGCAGGTCCGGCGTGTCAGCCTCAAAGGCCTTGTTGCCGCTCTCCGACACGAGCATCCACTTGCGGCCCGACCGGGCCTCCGAGCCGTCCCAGACAATGTCGCGGTCCACCAGATAATCGTAGAGCGCCGCAAAGTCGTCCTGGATGGCCTGCGCAACGGTCCGGGTCAGCCACATCTCGTCCTCGGGATCGCCGCCGCCCAGGAGGCCTAGGCCCAGAAGGCCCGCAGCTGGTGCAGGCGGCGGCGGTGGAGGCGGCAGCGGAGGCCACCGGCCGTAGATGCGCGTGTAATGGGCTACCAAGAACCGCTGCAGCCGGTCCGCCGCTGCCTTGGCCGGGCTGGGCCCGACGGGGCCGCTGCTGGTGGCCATGGTGGCCAGCGCTGAGGGCCACATGTCGGCAAACTGGAACTCGGCCAGGCGCTCCTCGGCCGCCTGCACGCGCAGCTGTGTCTCCAGGCAGGCGCGTTCCAAAAGCGCGCGCGTAATCGGTGTGACGTTGCGGAAGTCGGCGCAAGCCTCGAGGCTCGCGTACATGCCGGTGCAGTGCAAGAAGCTCTCGCGCCAGCCCTCCTCCCAGCGCACGTCGGGCCGCTCCGACCAGGCCAGCAGCGAGATGGCGCCCTCGGGGTCGTTGCGCACGTCGTCAATGCCGCGGGCGCCGAGATAGTTGATGATGGTGCCGACGTTGTCCATTTCTGGCGGCATGTACGACTCGAGGCGCGCATGCAAGTCGGCGAGCGCCTGGTAGAGCGACAGGCCGACAAGCGACGCGTGGTAGAGCAGGGCAAACACGTTGCGCGTCGTGATGTGGTGGCGCAGCTGGTCGACCTTGTTGAGACTCGCCGGCGAGGGGAAGTACATCTCGTAGCTGATCTGCCCGTCGGCCTCGGCCAAGCTGGCATCTTCCGAGATGGGTGGCGTCGGCTGGCCCATTCCATAACCGCCGTGGCCCCGGTTGTGGTGGCCATTGTGACCGTGGTGGCCGTGTGCGCCGAGATGCTGCCCACCTCCGCCACCTCCGCCACCGCCACCGGCCAGATGGCGCTGGAGCATGGGCGGTGCCCCAATGGGAGACGGGGGTAGCTGGACGTCCTCTTCCGTAGACCCTTCCCGCAGCAGCGTGATGAGAAAGCGGGACTCCGTCGCCTCGATGATGTGGGACGACAGCCGGAACGACGGATTGGGCCGCGGCTGCTGGTTCTTGTGGCCGAAGAACACGAGCACGTCGCCGTTGGGGTCCCACAGCTCGGGGTCCTTACGCAGCTTATTCCAGCGCTGCACCGGCCGGCCAGCACCAATCCAGCGCTTGATCGGCGGCGTGTTCGAAGCTTGCGGAATCGGCGGCAGCTTACTAGACGGCGGTGGGGACAGCAGACTACCGGTCTCCCATGGTGACACCCCGTCCAGAGGCGACTGTGGCGAGTAAGGGTGGTGTTGCTGCTGCTGCTGCTGCTGTTGGAATCGCATGCGCTCCTGCATGACCATCATCTGCTGCTGCTGCTGGGCCTGCTGGTACGCAGCCGCCATGTCGCGCGGAGAGTCCATGTCGCTGTCGTTCGCCGCGTTGTTGCCGCCCATGGGAGGCCGCACGGTCGCCGCCGACTGTGGCCGGAAGTCAGCTCCCCTGCCATCGTCGCCACCGCCACCACCACCACTGCCACCGCCGCCGCCACCACCTCCGCTTCTACCTTTCCTGCCAAAGGTAAACGCCTTGGCAAGCCCCCTGCGCACACCTTCGCTCTTCTTGTCAACAGCCGACCGCAGCCCCGACTTCTCTATCCCCGACACGTCCTCCGTCCGAATGGTCGGCCGCCGCGCCCGTGCATAGGCAAAGTCATCCAGCGGTCGGTGGTGATGCGTGCCCGAAAAGCCCTCCCGCCGGCCGTCCATGCTGCCCCCGCTCTGGCTACCGGAGCCGCCGGCAGGACCATACTCGCCGTAATGCGCAAAGGCCAGCGGCTCCACCTCGCGGATCGGCTCGGAGAACTTGAGGAAGCGGCCATTTGTCGTGCCAATGCCGGTGTCTTGTCGCATGGGAACATTGTACTCGCTGATCGTCGCCGTGTCGTCGGAGCTCGTCGTTGATCTTGCTCGACCACGGATGCCCGACTTGTCTCCCGTCTTTGTCTCCGTAATCTTCTTACGGACGTATGCGCTTCTCCCCGACATGGCGGCCGAGGAATGCGGCGCTGAGAGGAGCGCCGTGTAAAAAAGCCCGAGCTGGTGTGGAATCTGGTTTGCTAACGTCGAGAGGCCTTTCGGGGACCGTCTCTAGGCCGATAAGGAAAAAGATCGGGTTGAAGATCCTCCTGTGTATATTGTAAGGGGCCACGCCTTGCGCTTGAGAGTTTCTCTGTCTCTGTTCTGGCGTGGGAAACAGTTTGCAAGGCTATCTGTTAGAAGAACATGTTCTTGTGCTGAAGAAAAGATGGCGTCCTCGTCAATGGGCGTACGACTATTATTGTATTCCGTAAACGACGCACGGCGTTCAGAGGATGACATCCAGACAACCCCAAGTATGGGTGGGATAGTGGGGGGAAGGCAAGTGAAAGTCTGGGGGGGGGTGGAGGATAAGGAAAGGTTTCGACAGAAGGGAAAATACCACAAAACCAGTCTAGTGTCGATACTCTAGAAATGAGCAGGATCTCTAGCCAGGGGTAAAACAACGGCAGCTCCGTCTATCTACCTCCTTTCCAACGTCGTATGCTTGATTTGGAGTGATGTGGCAGCTCGAAATACCTCGCTCTGAAGACGGGGGGACGTCTTGAGATACTGGGTAATGAGTGATGCAGGGGGCATCCTACCTCTGAAAAACACGCCGAGACTTGAGGTGTGATCAGGGCAAGCAGGCTCACGGTCCGGTAGGGAGTTCCTGTAATATGGGCCGAGCTTCCTGAGCGGCCCAGGAGCCCGTTGAAGAAAGCTGTGGTCTACTCCGTACTCCGTACTGGGGTTGCATTCGCGTTGTTGGGACTGACGCTGCTTTGGCGTGCTTTCTAAGTAAAACACTGGATGACAAACATCTCGGCCAAGGGATCCTTGTCTCGAGTGGTGACGGTAGTGGTCACAACGGTCATTAATGTGTGGGGTTGTTGACAAGTGTGTATGTGAACATGTGCTCCGAGTCCATACGAGGTTGTCTTCAGTGGCAGCAAAACCAGATGGAAGGTCGCCGGTCTAGTATGTACATGTATTTCTTACAGGAAAGAGCGAATGAGACTCGGACCAAAGCAGCAAGCAAAAGATGCAAGTAACGAAGCTGGACACTCTCTCTTACTCCGAACGGTTGCACCCGTTGAACAGCACAGTGGCAAAATCTAGCTCCCAGAACCATCGACTAGTCTGTCTCGGTCGTCTCGAACGTCCCAGCAGCCACCCCCTTGTCTAGCGCCGCTGGTAAACGGGGCAAACGGAACCAGGGTGGTCGTCTGCGATAAGGAAGCCTGCGTCTTGACCAATGCGAGACCTCGTCGGGGTTGTCCAATTCAAACCCGTAATCGAGCGAAACCTCACTATCACCTCGGCGCAGCCTTGCTCATTGGGCCGATAGTGAAGACAAGTGTCAGCCCAGAGGGAGCTAGTTCTTGACGGGTTGTCAAATTTATCTAAGAATGCTCCGTTACGGATATGCCGACTCTCCGTCTGGAAAAGTTTGCTCCTCGACGTGGCCTCCACGTGGCCTCGACGTGGAACCTCATGCTGAAGAAATCGTCGAGCTCTCTGCCTTTTGAAAAGGACGGGCGAGAGAGGTGACATCAGATTGAGTGCGGAGATTGAGTGCGGAATGCCCCGGCAAACATACGTGCGCAGCCGTGATATGCTTCGTTGTCTGTGCTTCAAGCTGGTGGGGTGGGATTGCCTCGCTGCTGTCTTGTCCCAGGCTTGGGTCGTGTCTGGATGGACGGGTGGAGGAGCAGAGGTTGCGCAATTTCAGAGAAGCATTTCAGAGATACGTGAGAATCAGACGCCTGTTGGCTGGTCTTGAAGATATGGTCTTGCGACGTAGCACGTGATCACTTTTATGAGTACATGTACGGAGTACTCCGTACAACGTTATGAGTGCTCAGGGGCTGGACAGTTTTTCTCCCACACCCATTCACCACCCAATAAACCCGAATCTAGCTCTCCGTTCTCGTTGGCTTTGATTTTATCAACTCGTCTTCAGCTCTGTTTCATCCACAAGGCCTCACCTCGGCAGCCTTGGGCTGGCTCGAGTCAACAACGCAGATGCTACAATAAGAAAGCAAAGCTTACCAATTGACAGCTCGCGCTGCTATCGTTCGTTTGATGAAACAAGGAACCGACATATACTGTAGTCTATGCTCCGTACTCCGTATACATACGAGCGCACTTGCTTCGTCATCTTAACACACCGGCTCCAGGGGCTTGCTTATGCTTACGGAGGACTCCGTATGCTTATCATCATCCGACACGCCCTCACTTGTTCCTCTCCCCCATACTTCTTGGTTCCGACGGCTCACCACAGCGCGTCTCATCACGCAGAGAAGAACGCAAGGATGCTACCCACTGACAAGTACATGTACCTCCGTTTATCGCAATAGCACATCTCAGTGCCAGGGGGCTTGCTAGTGAGGCGGGCCTCCAGGAAGAATGACAAAATCGGGGCGGTACAGGCTCAGGGTCGACGAGCTTTCTGGTCTGGGCTCCGACAGGGAGCTCATCATGGCGATCCTTACTGGATTTGACGGAAAGGTGGGCCATCAGAACCCCATCCGTGAGGCCTTTCGAAAAAGTAAGGTATGGTCAATGCAGAGTGCCTGTCTGCTGGGACAGGCTCGTGGCAAGCAGGGAGCCGAGCAGGGAACAGTCCCAGCTGGCGTCAGCGGAGTCGTGGACGGCTTGCGGGGAAGCGGGTTGTTATGCACGCCCCGTCAGTCATCATCAGCAAGAGCAATGGCTTTTCTTATTACACGCGCGGTGACAACGACAGCGAGTCATCTCTGTATGAACCCGAAAAACACCCTTCCAAGAAACACCTACACCTTGACGAAATCGACCACACAAATCCACAAACTCGCTACAACGCCTCAATGGCCTTGAGCAACACCTGCACGCCCGTCGCGTCCACTTCCTCTTCACCACCGCCGCCGTCGGCCTTCCGCAGCAGCGACGCCACGTCGCTCAGAATACCCAGCGGGATGTAGCAGCCCGTCTTGGCCAGGTCCAGACTCTCCTTGAGGCGGCTCGTATGCTCCCACGCGTGCGCTGCCGCCTCGGCGCTCTCAATCACCTTGTGCGGGATGCCGCACATGGCCGCGCAGTGCATGCCAAACGAGCCCTCGGCCACGCCATCCTCTAGCCGGTACAGGAACGTCACCCGCCGGTTGGCGTCGTCGACGTGGATCTGCATGCGCTTGGCCCGGATCTCCGGGTGGTTCTCAAACTCCGTCGCCAGCGAGTGGTAGTGCGTCGCAAAGAAGCCCACGCAGCCAATGTGGCTGGCTACGTGGTGCAGCACCGCCTGTGCCACTGCCACACCGTCGTACGACGACGTGCCGCGGCCCAGCTCGTCCAGGATCACCAGCGACCGCGGCGTCGCCTCCGCCAGGATCTTCTTGGTCTCCGACAGCTCCACAAAGAACGTCGACTGCGCCGCAAAGATGTTGTCGTTGGCCCCCAGCCGTGACATGATCCGGTCCACCGGCGTCAGCCGCGCCGCCACCGCCGGCACGTAGCAGCCGATCTGCGCCATGATCACCGCGATGCAGCTCATGCGCAGCACCGTCGACTTGCCCGCCGCATTCGCCCCCGTCAGCAGGTTGATCTTGGCCGCGTCGCCGCCCAGCCGGATGTCGTTGGGGATAAAGTCGTCCACGGCGTTGATCATGCACGGATGCCGCAGCTCCTCAAACTCCACCACGCTGCGCTCCTCGTCCACAAACACCGGCCGGCAGCTCGGCTGCCCCAGCGTCGACGACGCCTTGGCCAGGCTGACCAGACAGTCCAGCTGCGCCACAATGCGTGTCGCCTCCAGCCAGACGTCCGCATCGTCGTCGAAACGCCGACAAAACCGCAGCGCCACGTCGCGCACCATCTGCGACCGCGTCTCCTCTGCCTCCTGCAACTCCCGCACCAGGTCGTCTAGCTCCCGGAAGTAGTAGCGCTTGACGCTGTTCGTGGCCGACATCTGCCGCCACGACTTGGGCACCTTGGTCGCCTTGGGTACTTCGATCTGGTAGATCTCCTTGCCGACGTCTGTAAACTTGGCTGCCCGGCACTTGAGCTCCGCCTTTTGCCGGTCCAGCAGTTCGTGCAGCTCCTCTTTGATGCGGTCGACGTTGTCGCAGCACGCGTCAAAGTCCTCGTCGATGCCGCGCTCGGGAATCAGCACCTTCTCCTCCTTGGCGCGCTTACGGTCAAACGCCGTCTTCCAGTAGCCTAGCGGCGCCTTGAGATCCGGCATGGCCGTCAGCAGACGGTCCACGAGCCCGTTGCCACCGCCAAACGCGCGCAGCAGACTCATCGTATACTCAATGTGCTCAAAGCCTTCGAGCACGCGCACAAAATCCTCGGCCCGGCAGGCTCCTGCGTGGATGCGTGACCCGAGACGCTCCAGGTCGGGCATCTTGCTCATCTCCGACGAGAACTGGTCGCGCAGCGAGCGGTCCGCATTGAGCATGTCCACGGCGTCCAGCCGCTCGTTGATCTTGTCAATGTTGCACAGCGGGTGGCACACCCACTTGCGAAACAGCCGCTTGCCAAATGGCGTGATACAGCGGTTGAGCAGGTTGAACAGAGTGCCCTCGGGCCCGCCGTTGACCGTGTTGGCAAAGATCTCCAGGTTGATCAGAGTCTGACCGTCCAGGATCAGCGTCCCGTTGCGGTGGATCGGGTTGTACCACTCGAAATTGGCCTGTGTCAGCAGGTTGCGTTCCAGCTTGAGCCCGCGCAGGTAGTTGACCAGGGCGCCAAACGCCGACATGACAAAGGGCTTGTCGCCAGCCTCACGCAGGGCCTTGGGCCAGTCCGCCTCGGTGCCCTCGCCCTCCTTGACGAAGTAGCCGCCAAAGGTCAGCTCGCGGCGTGTGGTGTCCTCGTCCCAGAACTCGGTGCCTGGCTTCCGCTGGTTCCAGATGGTCATGGGCGTCGTGTTGTTCTTGAGAATGCGCAGGGCCTTGGTGGACAGGTGCCCCTTCTCCAGAAGCAGCTCCTGGGGCGACATCTGGGCGACAAACGTCTCAAACTTGGTCAGGTCGACGTCGTCGACAAACTCGGACAAGAAGAATTGGCCAGTGGCTGCATCGACAAACGCCACGCCAAACACAGGCTTGTCGTCGACGACGCCCTGCTTGATGGCAGCGCAGAACGTGGCCATGTCGTCCTGGAGCATACTGCCGTCGACGAGCGTGCCGCGCGTCAAAACGCAGGCCAGCTCGCGGCGGATAATCTTGTCCTGGCGGCTCTTGGCGGCCGGCGCCGCACCGCGCTCGCGCATCTCCTTGCCCAAGGCCGACTCCATCTGGTCGACACGCGCGACCTTGAAGCCCTTGGAGACAAACTGGTTAACCCAGATGTCGAGCGAACTCTCGGGCACGCCTACCATGCGCATGTTGACGCGGTCGGTCATCTTGAAGTCAAAGAGCTGGTGCCCGATGGTGGCATCGTTCTCGTACAGCTCGTAGAACTTGCCCTTTTTGAAGAACAAAATCGTGTCCCACAGCTTCTGCTTGATCTCCCAGTACTGCTTCTCAAAGGCTGAAAACTTGTTCCACGCGATCGGCGGGATGTAAATGGTGCCCTTGTCGAAGTCTGGGTCGCCAGGCTTGTTGCGGTTGATGTCCATAATGTTAGCCAGCCACGTATAACGCTCCTCGGGCTCCTTCGTGTGCGCTTTCTCCTTGACGGCAGGCCGGTTGGCATTTTGCGTCTTTGCAGCCGCCCGTGCTGTGGCCTTTGCCGTTGACGAGGACCCCGGCTCGGATGGCGTGATGTTGTCCGGGTCAAAGCGCCACTTCTGCGCCGTGGACGTAGACGGGATCCCATCAAACAGGTCCTCGTCCACGTCATAGTTCTCGTCCTTGTCCTTGGCCTTGGCATGCGCGGGAGACGGCGAAGGCGTCGGGCGCTTCCTCTGCGTTGTCGCCTCTGCCTTGGTAGGCCGCTTGCGCTTCTTCGACTTTGAAGGCGCGTCTGAATCGTCAGAGACGACAAAGTCGGCCATCTCTTCTACTAGGCATTAGTAAAAAAAAGAAATGCTCCGGGTCACGGCTAAATTACTTACCATCCTCGGCCTCGGCAACGTCGCCGGCGGATGCATAGTCCTCGTCATCGCCGTCGTCAGCCACTGTCCGAACACGGGCACGGCCACGCTTCTGGCTGGTTCTCATGGTTACAAATACGTCTTCATCGTCTTCGGATGACTCGGCGTAATTGACGGCTTTCCTGGCCTGGACGAAGGGTGAATTAGTTAATCGCCGTCTGCGGTGTCTGCTGGGTGCCATGATGGGCCAATACGAACCTTGCGCGCCGGACTGCTACTTGGAAAGGCTGGCTCGTCGTATTCTGTCTTCTACACGGTCTCAGCAAGTGTCATTCGAAATGGCAGGGCAATAGTGGACTTTGGTACCTTGGTCGATGAGCCATAGCGGCCCGCGATGTTCTCCTGGGAACTGAGAGGTTCGGCCGGGTCGCTGCTGGGCACAGGGGTGATCTGGGCGGCCTTGATGGACGTACGCGCATTGGCCTCGGTCTCGCGCAGGCACGGCGAGGAGAGGGCAGGGCTGCTGTCGTCATCGTCGTCGTTGCCATTGCCCCTGCGTGCCTTGGCGGGCGTCGAGTGGACGGTCGAGGGCGTCTTTTGAAAGAAGCCGAGAATGCTTCGCTGTTTGCTGGTCGACGGGGCCGACTTGCGAACAGCAGGCCTGGCTGGCGTGCGAGCGTCCGCCATCTGAGAGGTGGGAGGACTGGGCGAGAAAGGGGGTGAAGAAGAATCGAAGCAAGAATCGAGGACGTGAAAGAGAATGAAGTGCAGAGGGAAAGATGAATGCAAACAAATAAGACAATAGATGCAGCGGCTATGAAAGGTTAAGCAGCAGAGTGAGACACATCTGTAGCAACGACTCACGAGATGCCAGCCAGGTGTGAAAGTGCTCTGGCAGACACGACGCGGTCGTAGAAGTGCAGTGGATGCGCGTCTCGCGTTTGGAGGGCCCACACCCTGGAGCTCTTAAACCAGGTTAGCGGGAGGTCACATGAGAGTGGGTCTCTTGATAACGACCGGGTCCACTAATAATCATCGGCCGGGACTCACAGCTCGTCGTGTGAACAGACAAGTCCTCCACCCAGGCAACGACGCATCATCTGGACACGGAACAGCTTGCACGTCGAAAGGCCCTCCTCTTCTATGTCTATGGCGTGTCTTTGGAACGTCTACCCAGCGAAGTCGCAGCGGTAGCTGCGCTCCTCTCTTTGCAACGAGCTTTCTACCTCGTCCTCAACCTTCTTCGTCTTTCGTCCTCATCAACCTTCTTTCGTCTTTCAATCTCCTCAAAATCAACATGGCGAACTCTTCTTTCCTTTCCCGCTTCTCCCTATCTCGTAACACCACGCAGGTTCTTCCTCTACATAATAGTCCACCCCTCCGCAACAAGCACAGCGAGTACGACCTCAACGAGCTATCACCCCAGCCGGAACAATCTCTCCTCTTCTCGGCAACCGAGGCTGACGCGCCAGACGCTTTCTCAAGACAAGATGCCGGCGGCTTTTTTGCTGCAGAGACGGTTGCCAGAAAGATGCAGCCTGCCCTTTTCGCCGGCCCGCCGCCGCCCATAGCCTCGTCTATGCTCTTGTTCCGTGACGCCGAAGAGCACGGCGCTGTTGCTGCGTCGCGACCTGTCGGAAGTAGCAGCCGCAGCAACAACTCTGGTGCATCGCGGTTCTTGTCGCCGTTGGGGTCTAGTGCTAGCCTAGCAAAGGCAAGAACCAGACCCGTCTTTTCTTCCCAACGATCTTCCCAGCTGTCTTCCCTGGACGGCGACTCGACATGGACCAGTTTGCAGCGCCGCGAGCGGGCTCTCCAGACGGAGATCCAGGCATACCTCGACGTCCAGTCGGCCGGGCTTTCGGCCGGGCTCGGCCGTGGCGGCGCCCTCAACCCCAGCTCGGACCCCAGCGCACAGGGCGACGACTACGGCGGCCATGGCCCCAGCCGAAGCAACACACCGACCGCAGAGTCGGGTAGATACTATGCTACCATCGCCGCAACGGCCACCGGCTCGACATCGGGTGGCGCTGGTCCAGGGCGTCACCTAGGAGCTTCACGGCTGCTGACAGACCGTGGCGCCACCGCATCCGGTACCGTCATCCCCGTGCGTCAGCCCAAGCCACGCAAGCTCGGCCTTCGCACCGCACGTGCCGGCCTCGCACGCAGCATTGCCCAGCTGGCCAAGCTGAAGACGGAGGAGGATGCGTCGCTGGCGGTCGCCTTGCAAGCGCGGAAGCGAGCGCTAGCACACCTGCAGCGCTTGGCCGACCGCCGCAGCAACATTGCGCGCGAGCTGCAGACACTGGAAACGGATCAGGACGAGCCGCTGGCACGGGAACTGGCGACGCTGCGACGCGCACACGCGAGCACGACGCAACAGATTGCGGAGCTCGAGAGCCAGCTGGCCATGTTGCGGCAGCGGCAGCGCACGCTAGAAGGTCGTCTGGCAGACGCACAGAGCCAGCGCGAGGCTGGGCTGAGCGGATACCGTGGCGCTCTCAAGGAGGTGGATGCACAGTTGACGGCTGTCCTGCGCCGGCCACCAGTCCTGCCTCTAGACGCGGACGCGCTAGGCGGCGGCAGCGGTGGCGGCAGCGGTGGCGGCAGCGGTGGCGGTGGCAGGGACGTAGCGGGACAAGGCGAAGGGAGCATACGACTCGAGGACCATGAGAGCCACGCGGACGACGACGAGGACGCGTCGGCCGGCATGGAGTTTCTGAGGCTGCTGCCAGAGCGACGCACGGCAGAGATGGCGCGTCTGTGGTGGGAGAGCGAGATTCGCCTGCTGGAGAGACGCCGGAAGGAGGTCGAGACGGAGAGAATCGCGCTGGAAGACGGTGGTGCTGTGTGGCGCGAGGCCGTGCAGCTGGTCTCGGACTTTGAGGCCAACCTGCGCAGAGAGATGGCAACCGGCAACGACTCGTTGGAGGACGAGACTGCCGACGCTACGACCAAGGACGCGGACAAGGGCAAGGGCAAGGCAAGGGCACCGACACAACATTCGCCCGGAAGGCGCATGCAGACTCAGCTACAGAACATGGCGTCTGTCATTGCAGGCCTACTGGCGCACCTGCAGACGGCCGAGGAACGAGGCTGGAACCTGCTCATCTGTGCCATCGGCGCCGAGCTGGCGGCGTTCCAGGAAGCACAGAGCATGCTTCAGCAAGCATTGTGGGAGGCGGGATATGACGTGGCAGACGATGGCGCGGTCGTTGACGGTGGCAGTCTCTTGGATAGTCGCCACAGCCAAGGCGGAGGCCAGCAGCAAAGCGCGGCCGATGAGGTCGAAGACACCGCGCCAACGCCGCGCCTGGCACGCTCAATGAGCAATGCCCTGGACGGCGTGGACGGTGCAGATGGCCACGACCACGGACAGCTGAGCGAACCAACCCGCCGCGACAGCGCCACGTCAGGAAGCGACGACAACGACGTGCCGCCGGAGCTCCTGGTCACTCATCAGCAGGAGGCCGAGGAGGCCGAGAACGATGTGCCGCTGGATTTGCTCGCCGAGAGGCAAACCGAAGACGGCGAGACGTAGCATACAGAGGACACAGCATTCAAATTCTTACTCGATGATGCACTTTAACCCTTGGGCGTGAAAACTAGCATATTGAACTGGAAATCTACTGCCAGCATGCGGCTGTTGCTCGGTGAAGGCGGTCCTGCAGACTCTAGGTGCAACAGCCATCAAAAAGGCAAAAACGATGCTAGATCTTCCTTGCCTGTCCTGCTGAGAATGTAGGCAGTTCTTCGCCAAAGACTTGAAGAGGTGTTTCTTTGAGTTCCTACGGTTCCGTGTCCCCGCGCAAGACAAAGAAATACAAAGGTGAGATGGGACTATCGGCGGCGGCCAAGGAAAAAGAGAAATGCCCCAAAAACGCACGGTGCAGCCTGAAGCAGGCAAGAAAAACCAATGAGAAAAAAGTCATGCTCAAAATAGATAACCCGGCAAACAAAAACAGATAGAGAACAACTGCATTTCCCACGCCGTCGTCCATCGTCCATCGTCCATCGTCATGGTCGTTTGTGTCGATGCCGTTGTCGTTCCGGGCAGGGCGTCGACAGAGCTGCATACCACCGCAGCACCACGGCGGTGGCCTCGATCTATGCCAAGCGTCCCTTGCGACGGGCGCATCTTACGTCGTCTGCTCACGCACCGCACGCCTACCGTGTGCGCTCGAACCAGCTGCTAGAGCCGGCCAGCGCCACGGACTGGTCCATGACCCATTCGCCCACACCCAGGTACTTGTCGATCCACTTGTTGACCTCCTTGTTGTCGCCGGCAACCTTTTCTGTCTTGATGCTGGGCCTGGCGAGATCCCTCCGACGGCACAAGAGGCCGGGAGAGGGGTTGACGTTAGTCCAAGAATCCTTCAGTCTGTGTTTATTGATCGTCGCCGTCGGTCCCAGCTTGGGCTTACGTTAGACCAGTCGAGCGCTTCATGCCGGCCAAAAAGGCAGAGACTACAAATCAGCGGTTAGTCATTTGTCTGGTGGTTCTTTGGTCTCTTTTTAAGGCGAGGGACAAAACGTACTGAGAACCGCATCGAATGCGTAGTGGGTGAGGCGGCCGAGCTTCGACCACAGACCAAACGTCAGCAAGTCGAGGAGCTAACAGAGAGGGCAGCAGCGTGGTTTGATATCAACGTTTAGATTCTAGCGAGCGTCGGAGGGACCGGCAGATATTCTTTCCGAGTCTTTCGCCGAGCAAACAAGGGGGAGGAAAACTGCTGAGCGCAGGCGAAGAGAAAACTCACCACCATCTTTGCAGTCAAGAAAACGGGACCGGACGATGAGGGGCACGAGACGGGAGACAGAGGAAGCGAAAGAGTCGCAACAGGTTCGTAGGGTCGTTGGTTTGTTTTCCGTGGAAGATCTCACCAGTGCGAGGTTTCACCGGTCGTCTGTCTTTTTTCGTGGAGTTCTATTTGTTGCAAGTGTCGGTCGGGGAGGAAAGAAGAATCGGAGGGAGAGGGGAACAGGCAGCGAAGATATGATTCGTCCTGGGCCCAGCGGCCATCGGTCCATTTCCGGGCGGGTGGTTGTGATGTTGTGGCTGGGGTCACGTGTTATCTCGAGCCGATAGCCCCACCAACTTGGGCTTATCTGGCAGTCCGTGGACGTCGTTAATCAGGCTTCTAGGCCCCTGGCGTCTCGGGCAAGTTCACAGAAGGATGTCCACGATCGTGTCTTCAGCATAGACATATGTGCGAGGAGCGAGACATTCCCCCTTCACAGTAACAAAGAGGCGCAGGAAGCGCCGTGGTAACGAGGGACAGCGTGTTTGCTGCTACACCGCCCAGAAGCCGCTGTAATACGAAGCAACAACAAAGCTGGGCGGCCAATGATAGCGGCTTTTACAACCAGTGGCCAGCGCTACGGCGATCTATCCTCCCCCGTCTCGCGCCTGAGCTTACCTGAGAGGCTGGGCCTACCATTTCACCGCGATTTCCAGCGATGCTGCAATTTGTGTGGAATTGTTGTGGCTCAGTGGCTCCAGCTTTTAATCCCGCGGCCATGTACCTTGAGACAGACTGGTAAAAGGTGAGACTTTTTCGACCTGGGCAGAAGTTTCTTTCTTCTTCTTTCGACTCCTCTTTCTTCCTTTTGAATTATCTCACCCCCGAGCATACCATCGCCGCCGTCATCCCTTCGTCTTAGACTCTTAGCTACTGCTTGCTCACTGTGGACCCGCCTGATAAACCCCTCCGTCATCGACAAAAAAAAGCTCAGATAAACGCAGCGAAATAAAACTTCATCGACGGCCAGCGCAACCGTCTACAAGACCAGAAATAGCTCTCCTCGGCCTCTTTTCCAACGAAAGTCATCACCTCACGAGTCCATCCGCCACAATGGTTGCCAATGCTCTGGACCACCTGTCGCTCGGCGGCCGCATCGATTGGCTCGCCAGCCTCGATACCGCCTTCCAGCCCGAGAAGAACTACCGCCGGACGTCCATCATCTGCACGATCGGCCCCAAGACCAACTCGGTCGAGGCCATTAACCACCTACGTACCGTCGGTCTGAACGTGGTGCGCATGAACTTCTCGCATGGCAGCTACGAGTACCACCAGTCGGTGATCGACAATGCCCGCGCCGCCGAGAAGGCCCAGAAGGGCCGCCAGATCGCCATTGCTCTGGACACCAAAGGCCCCGAGATCCGCACGGGTAACACCAAGAACGACGAGGACCTGCCGCTCGCCGCCGGCACCGTCCTGAACTTCAGCACCGACGAGAAGTACGCCACGGCGTCGGACACTGCCAATGTGTAGGTTTCTCTCTTCTGCTCTGTCCTCCCTTACCTAGTCTAACCGCTCCAGGTATGTCGACTACAAGAACATCACCAAGGTTGTCACGCCCGGCCGCAAGATCTACGTGGACGACGGTGTGCTGGCCTTTGACGTGCTGAAGGTTGTGGACGACAAGACGATCCAGGTGCGCGCCCTCAACAACGGCTTCATCTCGTCCAAGAAAGGCGTCAATCTGCCCAACACCGACGTCGACTTGCCGGCGCTGTCCGAAAAGGACAAGGCGGACCTGCGCTTTGGCGTCAAGAACAACGTCGACATGGTCTTTGCGTCGTTCATCCGCCGCGCCCAGGACATCAAGGACATCCGGGAGGTGCTCGGCAAGGATGGCGCGCACATCCAGATCATTGCCAAGATCGAGAACCGCCAGGGCCTCAACAACTTCCCCGAGATCCTGGCCGAGACTGACGGCGTCATGGTGGCGCGTGGCGACCTGGGCATTGAGATCCCGGCCGCCGAGGTTTTTGCGGCACAGAAGAAGCTGATTGCCATGTGCAACATTGCTGGCAAGCCGGTCATCTGCGCCACGCAGATGCTTGAGTCCATGATCAAGAACCCCCGCCCGACGCGCGCCGAGATCAGCGACGTGGGCAATGCCGTGACGGACGGTGCCGACTGCGTCATGCTGTCGGGCGAGACGGCCAAGGGCAGCTACCCGTCCGAGGCGGTGCGCGAGATGAGCGAGGCGTGTCTCAAGGCCGAGAACACCATCCCGTACGTCAGCCACTTTGAGGAGCTGTGCGGCCTGGTGCAGCGGCCCGTTAGCATTGTCGAGTCGTGCGCCATGGCGGCCGTGCGCGCGTCGCTGGACCTCAACGCCGGCGGCATCATTGTGCTGTCGACGTCGGGCGACTCGGCGCGCCTGCTGTCCAAGTACCGGCCCGTGTGTCCCATCTTCATGGTGACGCGCAGCGCGTCGTCGTCGCGGTACAGCCATCTGTACCGTGGCGTGTACCCGTTCCTGTTCCCGGAGGCTAAGCCCGACTTCTCCAAGGTCAACTGGCAGGAGGATGTCGACCGCCGCATCAAATGGGGCATCCAGCGGGCCACGGAGCTGAACGTGCTGGCCAAGGGCGAGACCGTTGTCGTTGTGCAGGGCTGGAAGGGCGGCGCAGGCAACACGAACACGCTTCGTATTGTCAAGGCCGACGTGGACCACCTGGGCATCGATGAGAATTAGACGTGGACCGAACGCTCGACGTCTTCGTCGTGTCGTCGCCTTGTTGTGTTGCTGCCGTGCTTCCGCGAGTTCATGCTGTGTTTCCTGACTTTACCTTTCGAAATCTTGCATGCATAAAGAATTAGCCAATATACAATGTACCGGGACGTACTGGAAGTGAGGAAGCAGGATTATGCTGCGAGGAAAGGAAAGGATCTTAATTTGCTGAGAGCCTCGGTAGAGACGGGAGCCTGGAGGCCGAAAATACAGCGGCCAATTCCCTTGAAGTGGACTTTTGTGGGGAAATCAATAGCCGAGCTGGAGCTCCGCAAGCCGGCGAACATTGACGGACGGAGTAGCGGAGTAGTACTTGGACCAACGAGGAATGCCAGTCCTTTGAAGATGACAGAAACGGGCACATAGACCATGAAGGCGGTCCGCATCGACCAGTTCGTCGAGGTAAGAAGGCAAGGAATGGAAGGACTTGGAAGCCCGTACTGATCCTCTTCGTCCAGAGCATCGATCAGCTCGCCGTGTCCGATGTCCCCTCGCCCGTGCTCAAGCCGGGCGAGGTCCTCGTACGCGTCATGGCTGCCGGCGTGAACTTTGTCGATGCGCTCTACGCCCGCGGGCTGCACCAGAACAACCGCCGACATGTGCGGCCGCCGTTTGTCCTCGGCCTCGAGTTTGCCGGCGTGGTTGCGGCCCTGGCCGAGCCCGAGAAAGGGCAGCAGGAGCAGCAGCAACAGCAGCCTTCCGGAGAGACCCCGGCCCTGTCCATTGGCGACCGCGTCTACGGTGCCGCCCTCGGCGCCTACGCCGAACTCATCGCCGTCCCCGCCAGCGCCCTTCGCCGCATCCCCGCCGCCTGGCCGTCTTTTGCCACCGCCGCCGGTGTCCCCGCCACGCTTCCCGTTGCCTACGGCGCCCTGATCACACGCGCGCGCCTACAACCCGGCGAGACCGTGCTCGTGCTGGGTGCCGCCGGCGGTCTCGGGTGCATGGCCGTGCAGGTGGCAGCGCGCGGTGTACCCGGCGGTGGTGACTGCCGCGTGATTGCCGTGGCGTCGCGGGCCGAGAAGTGCGCGGTGGCGCGCCGTTGCGGCGCGGATCTGGCCATTGACGCGTCCGTCGACCTTAGCTGGTGGGACACGGTGCTGGCCGCGACGGGCGGCCGCGGCGTTGACGTGGTTTTTGACAGCGTTGGCCAGGTCGGCAACAGCCTGCGGTGCTTGGCGCATCGTGGTCGCATCGTGGTGGCTGGGTTTGCGGGCCGCGACGCTGCAACGCTGGAGCAGGTGGCGATAAACCGCGTGCTCCTGAAGCAGGCGACGCTGCTGGGGTATCGGTACGGCGAGTCGCAGCGGCGGGACCCGGCAGAGAATGCACAGATCTGGCGCGCGCTGGAGCCGCTGATTGCCGCTGGCAAGGTGCGGCCGGTCGTGTACGAACGCACCTACCGCGGCCTGCCAGCCGTGGCAGACGCACTGCAGGACATTGCGGCGCGGCGGGTCTGGGGCAAGGCCATTGTAGACGTTGACACGCGTGACGAGCACGAGGACGGAGACCGGGCAAGGCTGTAGAACCATACGATACGAAAATCCTCTTTCTCTTTATGATTTCAAAAACAAAGCGGGCTATCATCTAAAGCTGAGAATAGGAGGACAAGAGGACCGCAAAATGAGATGCAGAAAGAAAGGAAGCAAAGACAGCGGGCCGGGGCATACTCCATACCCCGAGTTTCCTTCCGATCCTCGTTAAGATCGCCGCTCTGCAATCGCATGTAAAACGTGTTTGATTTGGTCAGTCGTGGACGCGGATGTGGTTCGGCCAAGTGTCGTCGGATCTGTGCGTGCTCTCCGTTCAGAAACGCACGCC
Organism: Ophiostoma angusticollis; assembly: GCA_019925545.1. Taxonomy (NCBI): domain Eukaryota; kingdom Fungi; phylum Ascomycota; class Sordariomycetes; order Ophiostomatales; family Ophiostomataceae; genus Ophiostoma; species Ophiostoma angusticollis. The sequence continues at coordinate 116,221 of JADHKL010000028.1, forward strand.
CCAGATGCCCCTTCCACCGCTAACGCCGAGCCATTCACCGTAGTCGCTGCTCGACAGCCGTGGCACCCAGCCTAGGTTGCCGACCTCATAGTCGCACTGCCAGGCAGCCACCGGCGCCCGCACGTTCTCCGGCCGCGGCCCGCCGTTGGTCGGTGGTGGACCGGCTCCGCCCAGCGACGAGCTGCTGTTGTTCAGCAGGTCCCAAATCAGTACTTGGCAATCGTCACCGCCGGACGCCAGCGTCCCGCGACGGTGCGGAGACCACTCGACGCAGTTGACGGCGCCGCCGTGGCCACGCAGCTCCAGAAGTGCCTGGCCAGGCTGCCGCACGTCCAGGATGCGGATCATGTTGGAGTCCTGTGCAAATGTGGCCAGCAGGTGCGTGTCGTGCGGCGACGTGGCCAGCCGCAGCAGCGGCGGAGGGTGCGACATGGTCTGCTGCGCGAGCGTGGGACTTATCCTGCCACCTTGAGCGTCTGGCGAGAGGGGGGGACGGCAAGTGATTAGCAAAGGGAAAATCAAGCAAAGGGGATGAGACACCAGACGAACCTCGGTCGTCCTTGCCAGTGGGCTCGTAGATGATGGTGCTATGCTCAAGGCTGCGCAAGTCAAACATGCGGACACTACCATCCTGCCCGCAGCTGACAAACACATCCATACTGTTGGCGCAGAAGCGGACGTCGTAGACCTCTTTGTCGTGAGCAATCAGCTGCGTCTTGGCCGTCAGCGACGGGATGTCCCAGATCGTGCATGTTGTGTCGATGCTCGACGTAATGATCAGGCTGGGCGACACTGTGTTCCAGTCCAGCGACGTCAGCGGCGCCGTATGGTCGGGCGTCTTGGAGTTGGACAGGAGCGCCAAGGGGGTCAGCTTGGTCGTGACCGGGTCCCGCCGGCCAATAGCGCTGCTGGAGGCCGACGTCGGCGTGTCAGACGGCAGCGACCACAGTCTCAGGTGGTCGCCCGAGGTCGCCAGCAGGTCGGTGGACTGCTTCTGCGAGGATGGCGGCTCCCAGAGCAAGCGGGTGACTGGGTAGGTATGGGTTGCCTCGGCCACCTTTGTGAAGTCGAGGTTGTACTTGGACGTGCCAGGCGCATAGGCGTCCATGGGCGTAGGAACGACCTGGGTATCAAGGATTTGGATCTGCGCAGGTCAGCGTCAGCCGAGGAGGGAACGAGGGAAGGGAGTCATACAAAATTGTGCCCGTCCTCGAGATAGCTGCCGATAGCCAGCTTGCCGGCCCCGCTGCCCGTTGAGGGCCATTTACACCAGTCAAAGGCGTAGAGCGCCCATGGCGCCAGGTAGTTGCTGGTTCCGGGCTGGCTGTTGTTTGTCTCGTAGCCGGAGAAGCCGTCGGACAGGCTAGAGTCGGCGCGCGGCCGGATGTCGGCTAGGCCCAAGGGGGTGTTTCGCGACCCGCCTGGCCGGAGCACGTTAGGTACCGTGGCGTTCATGGAAGCGAAGGGCGAAGGGGGGTGCGTGATGGCGATAGAGGTGAGAGGTGAGAAGACAAGGCGCTTAACAGAAAGCAGACGCCCGCCAGTCCGCTCGGCCACGGCGGCTTGTCGTCTGCCCAACGAAAGCCACGGTCCGCAGTCACGGAACAGGCGTCAGGGTTTCGCTCACTCGCTCTTGGACTATCGTCGCAGGGATCGGGAACCGCGCTGGTGCTGCGTCAATGGCGGCGGCCGCCCAACGCTGCTCAGTTGACGTTGAAGCTGCTTTTTGGCCGAAAGGTGGTTGGGTGGGGCAGTGACCGTGTCGGTTTGACGAGTCCTTAATAACAGTCTGGCTATTTGATCTCCCTACGGGCTGCAGCACACTGTTCTCTGCCCACAAGGTACCTATTACAGGTAGGTCTGCCAGAGCTTGGTGCCGCTGCCACACACGCGGGCCCCGTTTTTCGCCGGCACAATGTTAATGCTGTCCCGAGATGGAGCTTCGCCAATTGCAGAGCAACCAGAAGCCTGAAAATGCTCGACTCCAACAGACCGCGAACAGGCTGACGCTTTCATCAGACTGCGCAACCTCTGTTCTTTCACAGTCCTTTCACTTCCTCTTGCTTTTCCTTTCTATCTTCGATTATTTGCCGCCCTCCATCTCCCGTTGCGGCATCTTTGTTTCGCTCATCCTCCCTGACGCGATTCGCATCTTTCTTTTTCTCACCTATCCTTCATCTCTCTTCTTTTCTCGCAGCCTCGAGCTTCACATCGCGCCTATAAACTCGCCACCGCCTTCACGATGGTAAATCGGGATTTCAACTACGACGAGGACTCGTCCGACGATGACAACTTCAACCCAGCACCCGCCGACCTGTCTGATGACGACGAGCACGACCAACCCAAGGCTGGCAGCACCAGCCCAGCACCACGCTCGAATGGGGCTTCGCGGCACTCTATCCACAGCGATGGCGAAGAGGATGAGGATGACGATGAGGATGCTGCGCCGCGGCGTGGGGACGACAATGACATTGTGAAGGCAGAAGCTGAACCCCTGTCGGATGATCACGAACGACGGCGATCAGTGGACGCCGACAACGAGGACGACGACGCCGTTGACGATGGCGGAGCGAGCGTGAAGAATGGCGGGGAAGATGATAGCGAAGACAATGACGACGTCCGGGAAAAGAAGAGGAGCCGCGACGCGGACGACGAAGAAGATGACGACGAGGACGAAGATGACGAGGACGAGGAGGATGACGAGGAGGATGACGAGGATGATGTCCAGGCTTCGGTACGAAAAACTTGCCTTTCCCTTCTCCCCAAATCCTCACTGACTGTTTCCCTTAGCGACATCGCCGCAAGCGCCACAAACGTGACAGCCGCGCCGCGTTCTTCGATATCGAGGCCGAGGTTGACGACGAGGACGAGGTGGAGGACGATGAGAAGGAAGGTGAAGAGATTGGGGACTTCATCGATAATGCCCACCCCGACGATATCGCGGAGAGCAGCCATCTCAACGATGACCGTCGCCACCGCGAGCTCGACCGCCGCCGCGAACTGGAGCAGAGTCTGGACGCCGAGAAGCAGGCCGAGATCCTGCGTCAGCGCTACGGCAACCGCCGCCCGACTAAGGGCCTTGGTGATTCAGCAGTTGTGCCCCGACGCTTGCTGCTGCCTAGCGTGGAGGACCCGAGCATCTGGGCCGTGCGGTGCAAAGAGGGCAAGGAACGCGAGGTTGTCTTCTCCATTATGAAACGCATCGAGGAGCGCCTCGGCACCAAGGACGAGCTGGGCATCACAGCAGCTTTTGAGCGCGGCGGGCCGCAGTCGGTCATGAAGGGTTACATCTATGTCGAGGCGCTGCGCCAGACCGACATCATGACTGCCCTAGACGGCATGCTCAACGTGTACCCGCGCACCAAGCTGATCCTGGTCGAGATCAAGGACATGCCAGACCTCTTCCGCGTGACCAAGACGCCCACGCTCGAGCCCGGCGCATGGGTGCGCCTGCGGCGACCGCTCAAGTACCAGGGTGACCTAGCCCAGGTCATGGAGGTCACCGAGAACGGGCTAGAGGCCCGCGTGCGCTTTATTCCGCGTCTCGACTATGGCTTACGGGACGAGTCGCTTGCGACATCTGCTGCCTCGTCACCCAACAACAAGGCGCGGCGCCCACCAGGTGTGCCCGGTCCACGGCCGCCGCAGCGCCTGTTCAGTGAGGTTGAAGCCCGGAAGCGCAGTCCTAAAACGATTGCCGCACACGCGCAGCCAAACACATGGACGTACAACGGCGACTACTTTGACAATGGCTTCCTGATCAAGGAGATCAAGCTGCAGCAGTTGATTGTCAAGGACGTCAACCCGACGCTGGAGGAGGTGACCAAGTTTGCGCTCGGCGCGGAGGACGGCACCGAGAATCTGGACCTCAAGGCGTTGGCGGCGAGCCTCAAGGACAGCAACGCCAATGTGACGTACGTACCCGGCGACGTTGTCGAGGTGTACGAGGGCGAGCAGAAGGGCGTGGTCGGTAAAGCTGTCAACATTGTTGGCGACATTGTCACGATTGACGTGACCGACGGCGAGCTGCGGGGCACGACGATCGAGGCACCGACCAAGGGCCTGCGGAAGCGCTTCCGGCCGGGCGACCACGTCAAGGTGATTGGCGGGCGCTTCCGCGATGACGTGGGCATGGTGGTGAAGATTGACGAAGACCGCGTGACGCTGTTGACCGACCAGAGCAACACGGAGATATCCGTTTTCAGCAAGGACCTGCGCGAGGCGAGCGACACGGGCGGGCAGGGTTCGCTGGGCCAGTACTCGCTGCTGGATCTGGTGCAGCTGGACCTGTCGACGGTGGGCTGCATTGTCAAGATCGACCGTGAGTCGCTAGTGGTGCTGGACCAGAACGGCGACACGCGGCAGGTCATGCCGTCGCAGGTCAGCAACCGGCTGCCGAAGAACAAGATGGCGGTGGCGGCAGACCGCAATGGGTCGGAGATCCGGCTGGACGATGTGGTCAAGGAGTACGGCAGCCTGCAGCGGCAGGGCAAGATCATCCACATCCACCGGTCGTACGTGTTTATGCACAGCAACGCGACGACGGAGAATGCAGGTGTGTTTGTGAGCCGCGCCAGCAACGTGAGCACGGTGGCGGCCAAGGGAGGCCGCGTCAATGCCAACGAGGGAGGCCCCGACCTGAGCTCGATGAACCCGGCCCTTAAGCGCAACGCCAACGGCAACGGGCCGGGCGGCGCACAAGGGCCACCGCAACGCGTATTTGGGCGCGACCGCGCCTTGGGCCAGACGGTGACGATTCGGCGGGGTGGCTACAAGGGCCTGCTGGGCATTGTCAAGGATACGACGGACACGCATGCGCGCGTGGAGCTGCACACCAAGAACAAGATTGTCACCGTTCCCAAGGCGGACCTGACCTACAAGGACAAGACAACGGGCCGCGTGATCGACATCAACAGCCGTGGGGGACGTGGCGGCATGGGCGGTGGTTTTGGCCGCGGGGGCGGCATCGCGGGCATGGCTCCGCCGGTGTGGGAAAGCGGCAGCCGCACGCCACAGGTGGGTGGCTTTGGCGGCGGCGATCGGACGCCGGCATGGGGTCTCTCCAAGGGTAAGCAATTTCTGGAAAGGTGCTGGTGGAACTGCGTGTGAATGGCCAAACTGACAACGACAGCAACGGCACATACGCCAGCATGGAATAGGTCGGACGCGGCGGGAGCCCGCACGCCAGCATGGGCAGCGGACGGCTCGCGCACGGTCAACCCGTACGACGGCAGCCGCACGGCGTATGGCTCGGGCTCGCGGACGCCGGCGTGGAACTCGGGGGCCAAGACGCCAGCATACGACGGCTTCGGGCACGGGTCCAAGACGCCAGCGTGGGGTGGCCACGGGAGCAGCAGCAGCAGCATAGGCAACGACGCGTGGGCGTCTGGGTCCAAAACCCCGGCCTACGGCGTGTCGGCACCGACGCCGGGCATGAGTGGTAACGAGGGCTGGGGCTATACGCCAGGTGCCAGCGGTGGTGCGCACACGTCATACGACGCGCCGACGCCGGGCGCAGGCCTGGGAGCACCAACTCCCGGCGCCATCAATGCACCAACGCCCGGCATGTACAGCGCGCCAACACCAGGCGCAGCTCTGAGTGCACCGACACCGGGCGGCGGGTGGCAGGGCGGCTGGGGTGCCGAAGCAGCGATGACGCCAGCCGCAGGCGCACCAACGCCGGCGGCGGGTGGCGGCTACTACGGCGCGCCAACGCCGGCAGCTTATGGCCTGCCGGAGACGCCTGCGGCGAGCGGGCCGCGGTACACGGACGACGACTAGAGGGCGTTGATGGTATCAGGACGGGGTATGGAAGTGTAGAGAGAAAACGTGGACGGTCAGGTCAGTCCTTGTATTGTTTCTGGTATCCTTTGAGATTTTGGCGTTTATTTTAGTATCTCGTTTCCTCTTGGTTGTGGGATGCCACTTCGGCCAGATTTGTACGGAGGTGATTTTGCTCTGGAGATAATGAAGAAAAGCAGATCAAAAGGAAACGGCAAAGACAAAAGCAAACCTCACTGTTTCTTTCAATTTCTCTTCCTCGCTCAATCTCTTCGTCTCCTCCGCTTTCTATTTAACCCGTTATATTACCACAGCACCTCCCCATTTCTTCCTCCGCACAGGTGACTTGCCGCCACCGAAGCTATTCCGGGCCAGCACCAGTTTATATTGCATAGCTTGTTTATTCCTGGGGACGCTGCTTGGCATAGTCCGCCTTGTATCGCGTCGTCTTCTTATATAACGCTGCCGTCGCCGTCGTCGGTTCTCTGTCAGTCTTCTTCCGCTCCTGGTCGACTCTACATCTGAATCCAGCAGCAACCATGAAGGCGTCTGGGGTCCTCGTCCTGCTGGCATCTGCCGCTGCCGATGCGCACTGTAAGCTCTTCCTTCATCATCTCCTCCTGTATCTCCCTGGCCTGACCAACCCAGATGTCTTCAAAAATACCGTCATCAACGGTACCAAGACCGGCGACTGGATCAACGTGCGCAAGACCACCAACTACCAGAGCAACGGCCCCGTGACCGACGTCACCTCCAAGGCCATGGCCTGCTATCAGCTCAGTCCCGGCAGCGAGGGCGCCCAGACCATGAACGTCACCGCCGGCGCCACCGTCGGCTACGTGGCCACCACTGAGGTCTCGCACCCGGGCCCGTTGTCCTTCTGGATGGCCAAGGCACCGGCGGGCCAGACGGCCGAGTCGATGACGGGTGAAGGCCCCATCTGGTTCAAAATCTACCAGGACCGGCCGGCCGTGGCCACCAACGGGCTGACGTGGCCGTCGCAGGGCAAAAAGGTGCTGGATGTGACCATCCCCAAGTGCATCCCCGACGGCGACTACCTGCTGCGCGTCGAGCACATTGGCCTGCACAGCGCCAGCGCCGTCGGCGGCGCCCAGCTGTACATTTCGTGCGCCCAGCTGTCCGTGACCGGCGGCACAGGCACGTCGCTGCCGGCCAACCTGGTGTCCATCCCCGGCGTCTACAAGGCCAGCGATCCCGGCCTGGTCGTCAACATCTACTACCCGGTGCCCACGAACTATCAGCCGCCAGGTCCAGAGCCGCTGAAGTGCTAGCATGGGGTGTTGGGGTGTTGGGGTGTTAAGCATACGGAGTAGAAGCATAGCATAATGTATAGCGTATGGAGTACTCAATTATCATAGCATACTTGCAATGTCCTTCAAACGTACCGAGTACATTACCTACCCATGTGCATGAGAAACAAGAGAACAAGAGAACGACAGAACCGAAAGAGCAAAAGGACAAAGAGATGCGAACATAAATCAAGTTTGCTCCGTTCAGGGTGTTCCCTTTTCTCTAGAAAAAAAAACAAAACAGCACAAGTCGATTTTCATTTTCCCCCTTCTCTGGCCATGGCCCGCGTCATCCCATCCTGTTTGACTAGCCAGGGCTCTCTCACTCTCACTCTCTCATCCACCCACCCACCAACTCACTCACTCTCCACACATAACCCCCTAACGCTGCGACATGGCCTTGGTCACCAGCCGCTTCAGGGCCAGCTCCTTCTTCTTGAGGTCATCAGCCGTCGAGTCCTCAATCTCCAGCTGCGCCATGGCTTCGCTGAGCGTCTGCTCAATTTTGTCCTTCTGGCCGCGCTTCAGCTTGAGCGACAGCATCGGGTCCGAGATGATGTCCTCGACGCGCGTAATGTATGACTCCAGCTGCTGCTTGGCCTCAAAGCGCTTGCTGAACGCCTCGTCCTTGGACTTGTACTCCTCCGCCTCGCCAATCATCTTCTCGATCTCGCCGCTCGACAGCTTGCCCACAGAGTTGTTGATCGTGATGTTGGCGCTGCGGCCCGACGTCTTCTCCGTCGCCGTTACCTTGAGAATGCCGTTGACATCCACCTCAAGCACCACCTCCAGCACCGGCTCGCCCGCGCGCATCGGCGGGATCGGCGCCAGCGTGAACTCGCCCAGCGACGTGTTGTCTTCGCAGTTGACGCGCTCGCCCTGGTACACGGGGAACACGACCGTCGCCTGGTTGTCGCTGACGGTAGTGAAGGACCTGTGCTGTTAGAAAAGCCAAAAAAAAGGTGTGTGGACGGAGAGACATACCGCTTCTTCAGGGTCGGCACGGTGGTGCCGCGCGGGATGACCGGGGCAAAGATGTTGCCCTCCATAGCCACACCCAGCGACAGCGGAACCACGTCCAGCAGCAGCAGGTCGGCCGTGTCGGCCGACGTGGCCTTGCCCGAAAGGATGCCGGCTTGCACTGCGGCACCGTAGGCCACGGCCTCGTCGGGGTTGATGCTCTTCTCCAGCTTCTTGCCGTTGAAGAAGTCGCTCAGCAGCTTCTGGATGCGCGGGATGCGCGTCGAGCCACCCACCAGCACAATCTCGTCAACGGCCGACTTCTCAATAGCCGCGTCCTTGAGCACCTGCGCCACCGGGTCCAACGTGCCCTTGAAGGCCACGCTGTTGAGCTCCTCGAAACGGGCGCGCGTAATCTGCAGGCTAAAGTCCTCGCCCTCGAAGAGCGAGTCGATCTCGATCGTGGCCTGCGTGCCGCTCGACAGCGTGCGCTTGGCGCGCTCGCAGGCCGTGCGCAGACGCCGCAGCGCGCGCGCGTCGTTGCCCAAGTCCTTCTTGGTTTTCCGCTGGAAGTCCTTCTTGCAGTGGTCCAGCAGGTTGGTGTCAAAGTCCTGGCCACCCAGATGGGTGTCACCGGCCGTGGCCTTGACCGTGAAGACGCCGCCCTGGATGTTAAGCAGCGACACATCAAAAGTACCGCCACCCAGATCGTAGATCAGCACATTGCGCTCCTTGGCCGACTTGCCCGAGCCTAGACCATAAGCAATAGCGGCGGCCGTGGGCTCGTTGATGATGCGCAGCACGTTCAGGCCCGCAATGGCACCGGCGTCCTTGGTCGACTGACGCTGGTTGTCGTTGAAGTACGCCGGCACCGTGATCACGGCCTTCTCGACCTTCTTGCCAATCTTGGCCTCGGCAATCTCCTTCATCTATAGGTGGGTGTCAGCAGCAGTTTGCAATACTCCTTCTGACTTTGTCCAACGCACCTTGGTCAGGACCATGGCAGAGATCTCCTGCGGCGAGAACGTGTGCGTGCTGCCCAGGTACTGGACCTGCACCTTGGGGTTGCCATCCTCGTTCGCGATCTTGAATGGCCACGACTCAATGTCCTTCTTGACCGTCGGGTCATCGAATCTCCGGCCAATAAGGCGCCTATTTGAAGAATGTTAGAACACCCTTTGCCCTTTCTGCCCTTGGCCTCTCGCTCCCGTTCTCTCCATCCTCCTCCGCACATACTTGACATCAAACACCGTGTTGGCAGGGTTCATCGCAGCCTGGTTCTTGGCGGCCTCGCCAATCAGGCGCTCCTCATCCGTGAAGGACACAAACGACGGCGTCGTGAAGCTGCCCTGCTCATTGGCGATGATCTCGACACTGGCGCCCTCGTACACGGCAACGCAAGAGTAGGTGGTGCCTGCAACGGAGAGACAAAGCATTAGTTGGCGACAACCACACAAGGCCACGGCAATGGTCCACAGAGAGAGAGAGAGAGAGTGAGCAAGCGGCAGCCGCCACCGACAAACATACCCAGATCGATACCGATCGCACCGTCGTAGACCTCTGTCGCCATTTTGAGTAGTTGGTGTGAAAGGAAAAAAGGGAGAGAGTATGAGGAGAGAAAGTGTGAGGTATAGGAAAGAGAAGGAGCAAAGAAGGATCCCGGGGTATACAATTACAACACCCGAGAAAAGTTCGAGATGGACAGAAAGGTTCTGCGGGATGGGTGGTGGTTGGGCAGAAACTTTGGGGGGGATCTCTCACTTTTTTTGCTTTTCGCCTGTCCGAACTTTTTTTTCTCTTTTTCTCATCAGGACTAGCAGTTTTTTTCTTGCGATGTGGGGCAGCAGCAAAAAAATGTGGTGACCGCCCGCCTTTTTCTGCCCGTTCCGGCAGAATAATGTTCCTGTCCCGCACCCCCATCTGCTCACCGCCCTTCAACAAGTCGATACCTAGGTACCTAAAATATCAACTTGGTGCCTGTTTATTGAGGCACAATTAACTAAAGATCCACAGTTCGAGTGCGAGTCGTTTGCCCTCCCTCTCCCTTTCTCGTGTCTCGTCCATCAATAACCATTGCTCTTGACCTAAAACGGAGTTTTCGAGTATTCCTCGTGTTCCTGAAAGCCTATACTTCTTGTTTCTTTCTGTAGACCCCCTCCTCCCTCTCTCCCCTTTTCCTCTCTTTTGTCTCTTCTTTTGAAGCTTAGGTATTTTGACATGTCGTGATTGCTGGTCCTCCCCCTGCAGGGCTGCCCTTTCCCGCCCACCTAGCTTATTCGCGCCCCTTCCTTATTTCCCGCCCCTAGCACTCTCTATTCCGTACTCTGCTCCGAGGTACTTCGTTTGCTTTTTACCCTTCATCAAACGCTCCTTCTGTAACGCCAGAACCCTCCTTCCGAATCCATGGGTGGCTTCTCATCACGTCCTCTGCCCCTTCCCCCTTCGATCAAGCTCTCCTGAGCCTGCACCATCTCAATCACCGGCCGCGTCGCACGTCGCGCCTCCGTCGCCCCATCCTCATCCTCATCCTTATTCTTTGCCACGTCGCCCCATTCGCCGCCGGAAGCCTGGCGCGCCTCTTCAGCAGCATCTAAAATGGCCGCCCCGACCTCCCCGGCCGGCCTCTCCGAATTGGAGCCTCTGAACTCGCCGGCTCATCCTGAAAAGTTCTTTGCCACCAGCGCTGCCAACTTGACCGAAGACGATGACGATGACAGCAACACTAAGAGACACGCAAGCCGCGCGACAGACACACCAGAAGCATCCGGGCGCCATGATCGAGGCAGCAGCGGCGTCGCTCGTGGCAGCCGGCCTCGTGGTGGCCGAGAGTCGACGGTTGGCCGCGCAGCTAGCGGTAGCTTTGTCGGCGGCGCTGGCGGCGATGTCGGTGGCAGCAATGGCGCTGGCGGCGCAGGTGGCGTTGGCCCTGGTCCCTTCAGAGACTTGAGCTCCATCGGCAAGATTCGTCATCTAAAAAAGGAAGACGGCGAGCCGCTGTGGCGCGTGGACATCCAGTACGACTTCTTGCGTGCCATCTTTGACGACGACCACCAGGTCTTTACCAACTCCTACGAACCCGAGAAGATTCACAAGCAGTGCTTTGCCGACCTGTACATCGACACCATGGCACGCAGCAGCAAGACCAGCCGCATCCTGCACGACAAACTGTTGAGCGACCGCGAGGCCGCCAAGAACATGGCTATGGTGTGTTTGCTCGTCAACATTGGTCGCATGAACACGACGCTAAACTGTACGTTTTGAGAGACTGCTCCGATCTTTCATTGCCTTTTGCTTACTTTCTCCTCTTCGCTCTCTCTCCCCCCCTTAAGTCTTTCCCGAAATGCGTGCCCAGCTGCGGACGTACCATGCCATCCCCTCCCTTCAGGTTGACGAGACTGCGACCGACTACAAACAGCTGCAAGATGCGCCGCGCCTCAAGTCGATCCTTAAGGGCGGCACAGAAGACCGCAGCGAGCCTCGGTCGCTCGATCTTCTCAAGCAAATGGGCGTACCGCGAACCAACCCGGTTAACCTGCTCTTTCTCATTTGCAACCATGCGACTAAAATCGCCGAGCTGCATTTCCCGCGCGGACAAGAATTCCACGACCTCATCATGAAGACCAACTACTCGAGCCAGTCGCGTGCCAGGGCCTTCTTGTGGATCATGTGGTTCTATCTAGAGTCCGACTTTACGGAAGAAGGATGCGAGGAGAACCCGTTCGGTGCTGGCGTCGACTATGACACCGACGTTGCCAACCAGGGTGTCCCCGAACTGGTGAAGCTGACACACAAAGAAGAGGCTCTGGAAAACGTCGACACCCCGGCAGAATACGAATTTGGCATGGCCAAGAAGAGGCATCGCGCCAAGATTCTGCAAGACGAGCAATTTACTGAAATGCCGCCTCACAAGCGCAGCACGCGGCCTTCGCGTCCCTCTGCCGCGGCGACAGCTGCTAAAGAAGCATCCGCGGCCAAGGAGTCGGCGGAGCCGGGGACGGATAACGAACACGCCACTGCATCGGCCATCCTACCGCGCATCCGCCCGTCCAAGCACGACAGTGACTTGGAGAGCATGCGCTCCACGCCGCCGCCGCGCTCGCTCATCCGCTCGTTTGGTGGCAGCGGATCAGGCCTCGGGGGCTCCACGAAGCGAGGCGGCTCACTGAAATATCAGCTGGTGGAAGGCTCTTCACCGGCGCGCCAACCCCCACTAATTCAGCAGCTGCACCAGCAGCAGCAACTGCAGCAGTACCGCAAGAGGAGAAAGCAGCAAAAGCCTGACCGTGGTGGCCACGACGACGATGACGACGATATCGGACTAGGCGCGTCTATCGCGCCGAGCCGCAAGCCACGCCCGCTGACGGCGCACCAGATCGCGGTCGAGAACAACCGCAAGCAACGGATTGAGTACCTGCTGTCCCGTGGCATGCACCGCAAAAATCACCGCGCGCGCAAGGCACGCCGCACGGAAGGCGCAATCGTGCGCGCACTGCAGCGCCTCGACAAGATCCAAGACCCGTTTGAGGACAGCGAAAACGAGAGCAGCCTGTCGTTCAACCGTGGCCTCTTCTCCTATCAACCCGGAGCGCAGCAGAACATGGTTACTGGTGACGCGTTCCGGGAGCGTGGGTTCTACGGTCTGGTCCAGCTGAGTGCGGAGGCGGACGACTTTGGCGAAGAGATTTCTAGCTACGCTGCAGCCATGCGGCGTGCCTGCCGTCGCATCAACCGCTGGGAAGAGGCCACTAAGGAGAGCGGCGGCATGAGCACAGCCGTGGTGGCGCCGATCAAGCGGCCACGTGTGGATGTCCCTGCGGACGACGAGTTTCGGGATCCGAACGAGACGGAAGAGGAGCAGGACCTGGACGTCGGTTTCGACCCAGTCGTCGCCGAGTTCTTGAAGACGGCTAAGCCGCCAGCGAAACGCCGGCGGACCGGCGCGGCGGCCGCAACGGCCGATGGTGGGGCTACGGCTGCATCCAGTCGGTCTCGCGGTGGCAAGGCTGCGCGCTCCTCTACCGCGGCTAACAACAATCGGCGGCGGCGGCCAGCAGCCGCTGCAGGGGCAGCTGGCGGCGATGCCTCGCCGTCCAAGGACGCGAACGGCGATGACACGGTGTTGGAGGGCGACGAAGCGGAAGATGCGACGGCCGTGGCTAGTGGCGCTGAGGGTGAAGGGGATGCCGACGCAGATGCAGACGTGGACATGGATGCAGATGGGGCCGCTGCAGACGAGACGGACGAAGCCTCTACGACGGCAGCAGCTGCTGCTGCGCCGCGTCACAGCAGCAAGCCGCGCGTGACCATCAAGAAGAAGGCAGCATCGGCTCGGTCCACCAAGGCCACAGCAGGGCGGTCTGCCGGTGGTGGTGGTAAGTCTAAGCGCGAAGAGGCAGCGGCGCGGCGGGTGGAAGACGCAGAGGCAAGTGCAGAGGACGACGAGGTGTCGGCGTCGGCGGCAGAGGAGGAGGAGGAGGATGAAGATGAGGAAGAGGAAGAAGAAGAGGAGGAGGAGCTGGACGAACTGGACAAGGCGATGCTTGGCATGGGTGACAGCGACTCGGACTCGGACGCGTGAAGAAAAAGATGCTAGGTTTTGGCTAGAAGAAAGAGAAGCTGTCTCCAGACCAGACTTGCTTTTGGTTCAGGTTTAGTTTTTTTGTTTACGGAGTTTGTTTTCTTCTAACAGGGGCAAGGGCAAGGATATAGAATGGCAAAAGGGCAATGGTAGACCAGAAAGGGCTCTGGCTGGCTTTTGCATGGTATGTGCTGGTATAACACTGGATGCAACTTTTCCAAGTGAGATAATAAAGGACTGGTAGAAACGTCGTGGATTGAAATGCTCGTCTTAATACAAAAGTCTGCCTACGTTTGCAGCCCGGACGTTAAAGATGGTACGCAAATGATCCTCGCTGTGTTGCGAGACGCCAGTCCAAGTCCACCTTTGTTTTCTATTCATGATTCTGTAACATTTCAGGACTGCCTGACATGTTTTCCACAGATAGTTCTAGGAACGAAGGCCCTATTCTTGTATACCTAGGTAGGTACCTGGTACTGTTGGATCAGCAACAGTGGCCTGGAAGTAACTAGAAAAGGCACAATTCGTATTACCAAGCCGGAAGGCAAAATAGCGGAGAGTCGGCGGCGGGCAACACCCGACGGCCAAGCTTTTCATTTCTTGCCCTAAGCCTTTCGGCAGCCTTTGCCGCCCGCCTGCCGCGTCTCACCAACCTCTTGTTGCCCGCTCTCGTGCGTATCTGGCTCTGTCTAGAGAAACGGCAGACGGGAAAAAAGGTTACATCCGAGCCAGGACGCGGCTACGTGTTCGGAGGAGAGAGAGAGAGACAGAGCACCTTGCTTCCAACGCCCGTCCTTTGGCGTTTCTCGGAAGGCTGGCCATGCTGCTGCCATGGCCCGGCCACCAGCGGCACTCGTCTGGCTGTGTCTCATTGACTACTGCAAAACGGACCGCAGCCTAAGGAAAACACTTCTTGTTAAAGCATTTCCTGTCCTTACGTGAAAGGGTAGCATTTTGTTTGCCCCTTCCCGCGCGTACATGCAAGGTGTAACCAAAATTCTAAAAAATGGCCCAAGACAGCGGCACCGACGCCGGCAACTTTGTTTGGCCGTTTTTGTTGGTCGCCCGTCCCGATCGTCGGCAGTTTCTCAACAACCTGTTCTCCGTCCCAAAAAGCGCACTATGGAAAAGACTCCGTACTTGGCGCAGCTTAGGCACGATCAAAGCGACTTGTTCCTGGCAGCTGGGAATGGCGTGTAGGGCGTGTAGGGCGTGTAGGGCGTGCAAGGCGTACATATAACAGGGCTGTTGAGAAAAACTCTAGGCGCAATCTGTCGGCTGCATCACGCCTTTGACGCTTTCCTCTATGAGAATAAGAGACAGGGGCAGCTTCAATAAAACGAAGGAACCCGCCCAGCCCAGCGAGGACATCTCCGTCATCTGTGCCGATTTGCCGGCCGAGACCAGTCAGGCAACTCCCAACGACCATTTAACAGCTAGCGATGTCGGAATTTACTCTCTGGGTGCAACGCCCTGCAAAGATTGCACCAAGCTCCCGCGTGCCTGGTTCCCACCCTCTTTGTGCAGCAGAGAATTGATTGCTCTGAATTGCCTGTCCCAGTTGCAGCAAATAGGGTGCCCGGCACGGCCTGCATGCAGCCCGGATTTTGTTGACGAGCCGACGTGGATGCGTCCAATGACGTCGCTTTGCCACTGATACAAAGTTCTGATGCGCGAAGGAACCGCAAGACGTTGCAAGACGCTACGAGACGCTCCTCTTTTGCACTGCCGACCATGTATCTGCGGTTGTCGCTCTCTGCTCGTCCTGGCCGCTTTTTGTCGTATTGGCGATGTGCCATGTGCTTTTGTACATGTTGGAAAAGTCTCTGCAGAACATCATTGCCAGCGTACGAGTCATAGCGGACTTTTGCCCTGGCCAGGCCCCGCTCCACGCAACGTCGGCACCAGTAATCGCCGTTGTCTCCGGAGCAGCGACCTGGATTAATAAAGAGACGCTGATTAGTACATGTATACCGGCCCAGAACTTTGCCTGGTGGCAATCGGATCCGAGACCGCGACCTTTGCTCTTTCGTTGCCGCTTGAGCGTATTGCAGTTTTATCCTTCGTCGAGCCACAGTATTTTTGTCCTGGCTCTCGCCTTTTCTCTTTTTACTTTTTCTTTCCTCCGTCGATATCCTTCTTTTCCCCAGACGAATCTTTTCCCCAGACGAATCTTTTCCTCAGACGACTCTTTCCCCCAGACGACACAAGCTCTGCCAAGCCTCCTAACCCACATCTTGGCGCCGCCGTCTACGTCAAACTGCACGAGAAGCGGGTGAGTGAGACGGTGAGCGAGACGGCAAACGACTTTTTTTTTGCGACCTTTTTGTCGTCGTTGTCGTCGTGCTCTTCCATACTGCCCCCTGAGGCACTTGCGCATCATCCCGGCAGCCATGGGCGGCTCCGAGTATGAAAAGGAAAAGGAGCATGAGCGGGAGATCAACGAGGTCGCCGATCCCATCAGCAATGCAGCCGTGCAAACAAACGACGAGGACATCATAGGCGAAAAGGAGGTGGCCATTGGTGCTATGAACTCTGCCGACCAAGAAGACGACCAAGACGACAAAGAGGTCAGCCGTGAAAACGAACGCCGCGGGGAACAGGGCGCCGTCCGTGTCAAGAGCCATGCCACCGAAGTCAGCGTTGCCACGGTCACGACCACCAGCGCATCCGCAAAGAAACCACAGACATGGAGTCGAAAGTTGAACCCCCTCCGCTGGGGCGCTGCACCCGAGCCGCCCAAAGAGCGTGTTGAGTGCCCCGAGGCCACGGCCAGCTGGTTCAGCCAACTCGTCTTCCACTGGCAAGGGCCGATGATGAGGGTGAGTCCCGTTCCCCGCCTCTGTGTTTTTTCCCCTCGGGAGGTGGCTAACCATAGTGGGCAAAAGACTGGCTTTCTCCGCTCGCTCGATATGAATGACATCTGGCGCGTCAACCAAAAACGAGCAGTCGAGCCCATGACCGAACGTGTGCGCGCCTCGTTCAAGCGCCGTGTGGCTCGTGGAGAAAAAAACCCGCTCTTGTGGGCCATGCATGAAGCGTTCTTCTTTGAGTTCTGGCTCGGCGGCATGTTTCAGCTCAGCTCTGCCATCATCCAGGTCCTGTCGCCCTTCACACTGCGCTTCCTGATCCAGTTTTCCACCGACGCATACTACGCCAGCCGCAGCGGCCAGCCAGCCCCGCATATTGGTCGAGGCGTCGGCCTCGTCGTCGCCGTCACCGCCATGCAGCTGCTGCAGAGTCTGGGGACGAACCAGTTCATCTACCGCGGCATGATGATTGGTGGCCAAGTACGCGCAACCCTGATCAACATGATCTATGAAAAGAGCATGGTCATCTCCGGCCGCGCAAAGGCTGGCGGTCGTGCGTCCGCCGATGAGGCCGCCCAAGATGGCGCCCTCGGAGAAGGCGAAAAGGCTAGCAGTAGCCCTGCTGGCAGTGTTGCCGGCGACGACAAAAAGAAGCAGGCCAAGCGCATGAACGTTGATCAGAATGAGCCGGCCGGCGGGGCCGTGCCTGGCGGAAGACTGATTGCCGGCGATGGTGTCGGCTGGGGCAACGGCCGCATTGTCAACTTGATGAGCGTCGACACCTACCGTATCGACCAGGCCAGCGGCATGTTCCACATCCTGTGGAGCGCCCCGATTGCTTGCCTGATCACGCTCGTTCTCTTGCTTGTCAACTTGACATATGCCGCGCTGGCCGGCTTTGGCCTGCTGGTGATTGGCGTGCCGCTCCTGACCAGGACCATGAAGAGCCTGTTCGCGCGCCGCAAGCAGATCAACCGCCTGACAGACCAGCGAGTCTCTCTGACGCAGGAAATCCTGCAGTCTGTGCGCTTCGTCAAGTACTTTGGATGGGAGAGCTCCTTCCTTGCCCGTCTCGAACAGTACCGCGCCAAGGAGGTCTCCATGATTCAGGTGTTGTTGTCGATCCGCAACGCCATCATGGCCATTAGCATGTCGCTCCCCATCTTTTCTTCGATGCTGGCTTTTATCACCTTCTCGCTGTCCCACCACGACTTGGCCCCGGCCAAGATCTTCTCCTCGCTTGCGCTTTTCAACGGCCTCCGCATGCCGCTCAACCTACTCCCGCTTGTTCTTGGCCAGGTCACGGACGCATGGTCCTCGATCAAGCGGATCCAGGAGTTCCTCCTGACCGAGGAGCGGACGGAGGATGTCGTGTTCAACCCAGACTGCGAGAATGCAGTGGAGATGCACGGTGCCAGTTTCACATGGGAGAGGACGCCATCACAGGAGTCGGAAGAGTCGCTGAGTGGCAAGAAGGGCCCCGACAAAAAGAAGCAACCAAAGAAGAAGCAAGCGGCCCGTCCGGAATCGTCCGAAGGCGGCAACAACAGCGACAATGGCGACTCGGCCAGCACGCTGGTGGAAGAGCTTGAGCCGTTCAAGCTGCAAGACCTCGATTTCACCGTCGGCCGCAATGAGCTGGTGGCCGTCATTGGCTCTGTCGGAAGTGGCAAGAGCTCCCTTCTAGCTGCGCTTGCCGGCGACATGCGCAAGACAAAGGGCGAGCTCGTCCTAGGAGCTTCTCGCGCGTTCTGTCCGCAGTACGCCTGGATCCAGAATACCACCTTGCGCGAAAACATCCTCTTCGGCAAGGACCACGATGAGAACTGGTACCGCGAAGTCATCGATGCGTAGGTTTCTCACTGCCCTCTTCTTTCTCCTGGGGGAGCCATTGACTTGCTAACTTTGTATCGCAGATGCGCCTTGCAGCCCGATTTGGACATGCTGCCAGCTGGCGACGCCACGGAGATTGGCGAACGCGGTATCACGATTTCGGGTGGCCAGAAGCAGCGCTTGAACATTGCACGCGCCATCTACTTTGATGCGGACATTGTTTTGATGGACGACCCGCTGAGTGCTGTCGACGCGCATGTTGGTCGGCACATTTTTGATAACGCCATCCTCGGCCTGCTCAAGGACAAGTGCCGCATCCTGGCCACGCACCAGCTGTGGGTGCTCAATCGCTGCGACCGCATCATCTGGATGGAGAGCGGCAAGATCCAGGCTGTGGACACGTTTGAAAACCTCATGCGCGACCATGAAGGCTTCCAGCAGCTGATGGAATCGACTGCGGTCGAGGAGGAGGACGAGGAGCAGGACAAGGACGCGCCAGCCGAGGACGGCGACAAGTCCGAGATCAAGAAGAAGAAGAAGAAGGGCAAGACGCTGATGCAGGCCGAAGAGCGGGCTGTCTCGAGTGTACCGTGGTCGACAGTTGCCGACTACATTCGCTCCTCGGGCACTATTTTGAATGGACCCTTGGTGGTGTTTCTGTTGGCCATTTCTCAGGGCGCCAACATTGCGACCTCGCTCTGGCTTTCGTACTGGACATCCGACAAATTCGGCCTCTCGACAGGTCAATACATTGGCATCTACGCCGCGCTTGGCGTTGCGCAGGCGGGTTTGATGTATACCTTCATGGTGTCGCTCTCGATTTTCGGAACGTCGGCCTCCAGGACAATGTTGCGCCGAGCCATTGGCCGTGTGCTTCGCGCACCAATGTCCTTTTTCGACACGACGCCGCTGGGCCGAATCACCAACCGCTTCAGCCGTGATGTCGACGTTCTGGACAACACGCTGAGCGAGGCCATGCGGATGTACTTTTTCAGTATCGGCGCTATCATCTCCGTGTTCGCCCTCATCATCGCCTATTTCCACTACTTTGCCATCGCACTCGGCCCGCTCTTCGTTATCTTCCTCTTGGCGTCGGCGTACTACCGTGCGTCGGCACGCGAGGTCAAGCGTTTCGAGTCGGTGCTGCGGTCCGCCGTCTTTGCCAAGTTCGGCGAGGGCCTCAGCGGCGTGGCCTGCATCCGGGCGTACGGCCTAAAAGACCACTTTATCAAAAGCCTGCACAAGAGCATCGACGACATGGACTCGGCGTACTTCTTGACCTTTAGCAACCAACGCTGGCTGGCCGTGCGTCTCGATCTGATCGGCAATGTACTCGTGTTCACGACGGGTATTCTTGTGGTGACGTCTCGGTTCAATGTCTCGCCGTCGATTGGCGGTCTCGTGCTGTCTTACATCCTGTCCATTGTGCAGATGATCCAGTTCACGGTCCGGCAGCTTGCCGAGGTGGAGAACGGGATGAATGCGGTGGAGCGCCTGCAGTACTATGGCCAAGAGCTGGAAGAAGAGGCACCGCTGCACACGATTGACGTGCGCAGCACCTGGCCCGAACGTGGCGAGATCGTGTTCGACAAGGTCGAGATGCGCTACCGCGAGGGACTTCCGCTGGTGCTTCGAGGCCTGAACATGCATGTTCGCGGTGGTGAGCGCATTGGCATTGTGGGACGCACGGGCGCTGGCAAGTCCAGTATCATGTCAACGCTTTTCCGGCTGGTTGAGATCAGCGGCGGTCGCATTACCATAGACGGCATCGACATTGCAACGATTGGTCTCCATGACCTTCGGTCTCGTCTTGCAATCATCCCACAGGATCCTACGCTGTTCCGCGGCACAGTTCGCAGCAACCTAGATCCGTTCAACGAGCATACTGACCTAGAGCTGTGGTCGGCCCTTCGCCAGGCCGACCTCGTCTCAGAGGAGAACGAGCAGCAGCAGCAGCAGCAAGCCAGCGCCAGAGCCGCTGTGGCGGGCGGCAGCAGCTCGGCCCCTGGTGGCAGCATAGGCGACTTGGTGGCTGCCGGTGCGCGCGACACGACAGCACGGATCCAGCTCGACAGCGTTGTGGAAGAGGACGGCCTCAACTTTTCGCTGGGTCAGCGGCAGCTCATGGCGCTTGCACGTGCGCTGGTGCGTGGGAGCCAGATCATCGTGTGCGACGAGGCGACATCGTCGGTGGACATGGAGACGGACGACAAGATTCAGGAGACGATTGCCTCGGGCTTCCGCGGAAAGACGCTGCTATGCATTGCCCATCGCCTGCGCACCATCATCGGGTACGACCGTATCTGCGTGATGGACCAGGGCCGTATTGCGGAGCTGGACAACCCGCTTGTGCTTTACGAGAAGCATGACGGCATCTTCCGCGGCATGTGCGAGCGCAGCGGTATCCGCGTGGAGGACATCCGTCAGGCCCAGGACAAGCTGGAGAGCTTTGTGGCGGCACAGGCTGGCAGGGAAGCGGTGCTGTCGGTATGAGGTGGCGACTGGTAGATCTGCATCTAATTTTCTCAGCATTGGTGGTGCATTTTGCATAATGCTCCTTTGTTTGTTGAGAGGACGACTTACGAAGGAAGACGCCTTAATCGGTCTCTTTTATTTTCATTTTGCTTTATCTGGTTTCGCTTGCATGTCAGACTGATGAGTGAGCGACGACCCTATCTATATTTCATAAAAAACATACTTGAATATTCGCATGCGGAAGAGATAGAACAGCTATGAGAGTTGAGGTATCGAGGGTTGAGGTATCGAGGGTTGAGGTATCGAGGGTTGAGGTATCGAGGGTTGTGGTATTGCGGGTTGATTCGGTGATTCTTTGGATGCATTTCGAAGCGGCCGAGGCCCCTTCCTGTTTTGAGGTTGGTCCGAGATGTTTCACTCCGGGCAGGAGCGACGCTGGCAAAAACCATTGTTCTTTCTCAATTCACATGCCATGGCGGGAATGCAAGGGGAATCCTTCCGCCGAGTCCTGTCTTCCGTCTTAGATTGGCGAGTAACGATGAAGCTCGAGAATAGAAGGCGCGATGTTAAAAACGCCCCCACCGAGTCTTTCTGTTTTGGGCTGTGGCGCCGGGCTGGCCCGATCCCATCTTGTTTTCGGGTGGCTGCTGACGCCGAAAGGATAGAGCAACCTGCCGTACAACAAGCAGGGGTATTTATCAGCGGCGTCACACTGCAGCACAGACTGCCGGGCTCGCTTCAAGCGACCAGGATGTAGCTTTTCAGCCCGAACCCAAACCAGCATTCTGGATAGGTACGCAGAACAATGACGCCGTTGTTGAATTACGGAGTCTGTACGGAGTACTCCGTAGTGGTCAGATTGATACTCCGCGGGAATAGAACACGCTACAGAGAAAAACGGATCTCGAAAACATGTACATGTAGGTAGTCGTCAATCGACAAACAGTCAGTCCCGAATCCTCCCAGAAAACGCTGCAGCTGCAAAGAGTTCACCCGCTTCCAGCTCCAAAGACAACCGTCGTTGGCATTAAAATGTGTGCTTTTGTCTCCTGGTAGAGAATAGAGGAAAAGAGAGAAAAGAGAAATAGAAGCCATATGTGAAAAAGTTGCAGATATTTCCACCCGCCTTAGAAAAAGGCCGAACGCCTCTAAAAGCCTTTACGCCCCAATATATCAATCCACATTAATGTGCGAGCAAATGACGCAAACTGGCACCCAACTGGGCTGCCGGCCAGCCACCCAGCCCGACCTTCCGAGAAAACCAAAGAAAAGGAGGACGAAAGGTCCACAAACGCACACCAAGCAGCCAGTCGTTCCCTAGTACCGCCTGTCGCCGATGCTGGACTGGCTGAAGGAGTGCTGGTGGTGTGGTGGCCCGGCACCAGGTGGAAACAGATGGGGTTGGTCGTCTAGTAGGTCGTCGAGGTATGCGCTCGGAGCACGGCCGCTGGCCGGGCGGTTCAAGCTCAGAGAGCTGCCGCTCATGTTGCGGTTTGACGGTATCGCGCGCGTCGGGCCAAAATTGGGCGAGTCCGGTGGGCTTGGACCGACAGCCCGGCCATGGCCAGCAACCGACTCGGGACGCAAAGTGGTCATGCTGATAGCTTGGCCATGTGCTGCGCCAGCTGGCGAGGCGGACCCGGCGGCGTAGAAGCCCGACGGCAGAAGCCGGGAGTCGCGGTTTCCAGCACCGCCACCCAAACCACTGGCACCGGGTGCCGTGGGCGAGAAGAAAAGATTCGTCTGCGAAGGTGTAGCCGACGGCGTAGGGCCGCGGTTCGTGCGGCGCACACCGCGCCCCGCACCAGCAGCACCAGCACCGACGGTACCTACATTGAGCGCCGAGTCACGGTCCGAGTACTTGTAGAGGGTAGTCGCAGGGCCGCCGGAAAAGGGCGCCTTGTCGTTGGCGGCAAACTGTTCTTGGGCCGCGCGGGCAATCGAGCGGTGCAGCAGCCACGCCACAACAGCACGCCAGACGACGAGTGCAGCACCGAACGCCCCAAGAATCGCACCGACGGCGATGAAGACGGTGCCGTCCGGCAGCGTCGAGTGTTGCATGAAGGGGGCGTTCTCGGTCGGCGGGACGGCGGCTGCCGGATATGTGGGGATGCCGGTCGTCGACAGGGTCGGGAAATTGAGCTTGGTGGATGACGTCGTCACGGTGGGCATTGTGCCCAGTGTGGTCCTCTGTGTGGTCCCCGTGGCGGTGATGACGGCGGTCGACTTCGTATCCACTGAACTGGAGCCCTGATCGGACGACGGGCTGCCGGAGGCTGACGTTCTCTGTGTGCCTGTCGCCTGCGTCGTCGTAGCCGGCGTCGTCCTTGCCGTGGTCTGTGCTGTCGTCCGTTGCGTCGACTGCGCCGAGGTAGTCTGTGTATTCCTGTTGGTGGTGGTTGTTGAGTCGGCGGCAAGGGCAGCGGCCGAAAAGAGGGAGACGGCGACAAGTGCAGAGGCAAGAAGCGTTCGCCTCAACGAGACGCGAGGCCGGGCCATCTTGTCGTTGTTCTCTCCTTTTTCCCGGTGGCAAACGCTCTCTGTCAAAAGTCCAGGGAGAAATGTCGTGCAACGGCAGGCGAAGCTGTCGAAGAAATGCTGTAGAACGGAACGGGGGGGAGGGGTTGCACGGGATTCGAAAAGAGGCGAGGAGGTCGGCTAGAACAAGATGGCAGACTGCCGACGTAGGAATACAATGCGAAGAATGACGGCAAGCCGTCAAAAGCAAAGAAGAAGACGAAAAACCAGGCCAGAAAGAAGAGGCAAAGCGAGCGGATGATGCAGTGTGCTTCGAAGCGAAAGAAAGCAAGAAGGAGCGAAAGCAAAGCAAAAATAGAAGGCAATTATCCAAAGAAATGCGAGAGAAGAGGTACCGAGCAAACGGTGTGCTAGCTCAGGGAAGACAATAGCGAGTGAGGTGGTGATCGTTGAGACACGAGAAGAAAGAAAAGAGAGGAATGTAGAGAGAAAACAACCGAGACAGGAGGCACTGGGGAATGTGGCCCGAATGGGACCAAATAGGAAGCAGGGAGAAGGGAAAATAGGCAAATTCAACAAAGCGCTATTACGTCGCACATAGACAAGGGAACGGCGCGGCAGGATCGAACGCGATGGGTGGGGGAAAGGAAGCGCAGAAGAACCGGCGCAGATCGAACCGATGTGGCTTGATACAGTGCAAAACAGTGGGATACAGGCCGGGGCATCCAAGCAGTCAATACGGAGTACTCCGTACGAGGTCTACCTTTACGAGCCAAAACTATTAATACACCACAACCCATCACATCACGAGACGCAGCCGCTTTGCAGTCGAAGTGCACTACAGATATTGTAGGGTGAATACGAGAGACATCACGAGGTATTGTCATCGGCATTCCCACTGTCCTGCGGTACCTCCGTACCTGGTAGTACATGTACTCTCTATGACAGGTGCTTTTTGGCAAATTATTGGAGCCGTCCAGACATCAAACACCTGCAGTAACGTGCCAGTGCTAGACTGGGCATCATGCACGGAGCACAATCTAATCTGTCAAGCCACACCAAAACAAGCCACACGACAATACCTAATCGATAAGAAATTTGTCGCTTGCAAACTGAAAAAGTCGTTCACTACGAATCCACGGCAAAGCGTCACAACTCCAACTGAAGAAGGCTGTCTGCTTCTTTGTTATACAGTTCCATCTTGTCCTTGTACCTGCACGTTAAGGCTGCTCCAGGAGCGCCGCACGACACCCCGAAATAGAAGATGGGTGTCGCCAAGAAGACGAGGAAGTTCGGCCAGGTGAGACTACTGGAACGTCGTTCAGACTTGTATCTCTTCTCAGATACCATCTAACCAGAGTGCCTCTCATAGATCAAGCGGGTCATTGGGCAGAATGATACCCGTTTGAAAAAGAACAAGGACAAGGCCGAGGCCGGTCAAAAGAAAAAAGAAGCCGAAGCCGCATCGGAGCTGATCCGAACCGTGTATGTTCCCGGCCTGTCGCAACATGCACTTCTTGCGTCTCTATGTACTGACCGTTTTTGACAGCCCGCAAATGTCCATCTCGCTCTTCCACAAGGCGAATACTGCCCTGGTACCGCCTTACCAAGTCCTCATCGATACCGTGCGTCCTTCTCTCTCTCTCTCTCTCTCTTGCCTCTCTCCTTTCTTTGGGCTCCGCTGGTTCTCTCCTCTCGTTTTCCTCTCATCTCCCTTTTGGTTTGCTAACTGCCGTGCTTCTAGAACTTCCTCTCGCACACCGTCCAGCGCAAGCTGCCACTCCTGGAAACCATGGTATGGCACTGCTTTTTAGATCCAAGAAGAAGAAGATACACCTGACACTTTTTCAGATGGACTGCCTCTACGCTACATGTCGGCCAATCATCACCGACTGCGTCATGGCCGAGCTGGAAAAGCTGGGTCCTAAATACCGCATCGCCCTCAAGATTGCTCGCGATGAGCGCTGGGAACGGTCAACATGCACCCACAAAGGGTAGGAAGAGACTGCCAAGAAAAGGGGAGGAAACGGACCATGAAAGACAACCCTAACCCTTTCCTAGTATCTATGCCGACGACTGCATCTTTGACAGGATCGTGCGACACCGGTATGTTTTTTCTTTCGTGTTCTTTTCGTCTTGCTTCCATTTGCTCGTGCTAACAAATACGTGCTTTAGGACTGTACGTCTTTATCCCTCCTCCTATGAGAGCCGCCCTAATGCAAGCTCGGCTAACACTCCCTCCACAGTACATCGTGGCCACCAACGATCGTGACCTGAAACGCCGCATCCGCAAGGTGCCGGGTGTCCCGTGAGTCAACACCCTCCCCCCCCTTTCTCCTGGATCTTGGGGGAAGGTCAAGTCAAGCCAGCCTGCTGACGCGGTGCCCCATCAGAATTATGAGCGTTGCGCGCGGCAAGTATGTGATTGAGAATCTGCCGGGTGCGCCCGTCGCCTAATAAGCCTTTGGAACGTTTCGGTTCTCTCTTTTGGCTTCGGTCTCGCTGCAGAAAACGCAAACTCTATGAGGTCGACCACCCGTGTTGCGAGGGCCTCGGGGGCCACGCAGCCCGAGCGCCCCGGAGAATTGGCACAGAATACAAGCCGCGAAGCCGCGGCTACAGCATGGTTGTCGATGGACATACGGCAGTTTCTGTTCGGCCTGCCTCTCTCTCCATCCTGGACAGACGCAGGCTGACTCGCGCCGTTCCCAGGTTGGCCTGCCGGCACCAGCCATTCTCGTTCCGCAAGTCCTCGGACATTCGATTGTCCTTTCTAGGGAGCCATTGTTCGACCGAGACACTCTTGGCGGACTGGTCTCGTTTTTTTCTTGTTCTGTTGCCTGGAGGCTTGATCTGGGGGCAGCAGCGACAACACGTTTTTGACGGTTCATTCTTCTTCTCATCGGCGTTGAGGAAAATGCATTGCATTGTATTGTTTGGCGTTTTGGGGGGCCAGCGGCCATGGATGTCTATCAGAATTGAGTATATACTTGGACAAGTTGGTGTTTTGTTGTGAACCACATGGAACGCTCGCTGCCATTTTACTGCGTACAACTGTACGTGGCTAGATCGACTTATCCCAAAAGTGATCCGAGATGTTTAAAGCAGCGTTGAAATCTACAGCACACCCAAATGGATTATCAAACATTATTTTGTATATATAAACGCCTCGTCGAGGCATTGTAGTAAAGGATTATCCTCGAGATATATCGTCTCGGGCCAGTTTCGCTTTCTCCATTCCTTTTTCTTCACGGGTTTTCTCCCATCGTATCCCTGAATCCTATATCGTAGTCATACCTGCCAGGCCCCCGCCAAAGATGATCCTTCCCGAAGACAAATAGATTTTTTTGTTAGGACCCCTTTTTTTGCCAGTGCTCCGAAAAATGCTGTGAAATGGCTCCCAATGTCCACCCGCCCCCCAAAGAC
Organism: Ophiostoma angusticollis; assembly: GCA_019925545.1. Taxonomy (NCBI): domain Eukaryota; kingdom Fungi; phylum Ascomycota; class Sordariomycetes; order Ophiostomatales; family Ophiostomataceae; genus Ophiostoma; species Ophiostoma angusticollis. The sequence continues at coordinate 142,872 of JADHKL010000028.1, forward strand.
TGGGAAACGGGAAGAAAGAAAATAAGGTAGAAGACAAGGTAGAGAACGGACATGTAGAGAATTCTCAAAAGAACTGACTCAGAAAAGTAGGGAACAACACGCTGGACCCAGGACTCTCTTCTGGTCCAGATCGGTTGTAAATGCAGCAGGGCTTTGATGGACAACTAACTCAGGAGAAGCCACGGCACTACGGTAGCCATTCCTCGTCGTCTCTCGCAGTGGCTCGCATAACCAACCCCTCGTCCTCGTCCTCATCCTCGTCTTCTTCGTTCGCATCGGCGTCCGCGTCCGCATTGTGTCCATTGTTCTCGTTAGCGTCGTTGTTGCCTCCGCTTGCATTAACTTCTTCGCCGTATCCGTCCTCATCGTCGTTGTCCTCGTCGTCGTCGTCCTCGTCGTCCAACATCCACGTCAGCCCGTTGGCCTGCTCTTCGAGTGGGAACACTTCCCGTGCATACTCTTCCAGTCCACGCGGAGCCTCCCAGAGACGCAAGGCTGTGTTCGGGACGTCTGCGTCTAGTGCCTTGTTGCCAAAGTAGGGTGGCTGTTTCTTCGGGTCGCTGCCGCCGAGCAAAAAGAGCTTCTCGAGCGCCACCAGCTGCGCGCGGTACCCTTCCGGCACCGGCACCTTGATGGCTATATGGGCACGCTTGTACCGGACCGGCCGGCCAACGCCGCGCGCAAAGCGGCGGCAAGCCTCGCGGGGCGACAGCATCTCGTATGCCAGGGCGATCTGCTGGCCCTGGCCCCAATTTGCCACGCCGTCTTTGAAGATCTGCAGAATGGCAGGCCCAACATCGTGCTCCGCATCCAGCCACGGCAGCTTGGCGTCTGGGTGGAAGGGGGCTTCCCAGAGGAAAGAGCCATCTTCCTGTAGTTCCATGCAGAATAACGGGTACTTAAGGGAGGTAAAGTTGTTGTTGTAGATGCCTGTGTAGACAAAGGTAGAGGGCAGGTCAATCGAGGAGATGTATTTTTCCACCTTGTGCTTGGCGGCCCACAGCGGGAGCGACGGCCAGCTTGGATCGTATGCATCGTGCGCAGGCATGGAAGAATAGACATAGTGTTGAACGCCGGCCTTTTTGGCCGCGTCGGCGAGCGCCTTGCCAATCTTGAGCTCGTCGCCGTAGAATGTGGTGTTGATAAAGGCCAATTGCGCACCGCGGAAGAGCTCGTTGATGAGGTTGTGGTTGACGCCGATACCAGAGAGGGACGGGCCCTCGCCCGTGACATCGACGTCCTCGGCCAGTGGGATGCCTCTTGCCTCTTCCGAGTTAGAGCGGGGTAGCCGTGTGTAGAGCTCGCCTTCGATGACGGTCACGTTATCGTTTGTCGCCACCTCGGTCGCAATGACACCCAGGCGGTTTCGCATCTGGGCGCGCACATGGTAGCCGACGGCGGTAGCATAGCGAATCAACGAAGCAGCTTGGCGACCGCTGGCATTGATGACGGCGATTGTTTTTCCTGGTGCCGGCATGGAGCGCTTCGACGGTCGGAACGTGAGAGAATTGTTTCTTGAGGTGAGAGGAGAGGCGTCCGAGTAGGAGGATCGGGCGTGTTTGTGCCGCTTGTCGTCGAGAGCGTGGTTTGCGGGACCGTTCCGGATGGGGACTCCGACTGAAACACCGTTTGCGTGTGCACTGTTGAACCCGTTTATTGCAGCACCGCGGATGTTGTTATTAAACGGAGCTGGCCGTATGGCGAGATCCGCGCGCAGTTCTCCGGGCATATGTGGTGAATAGGTTGCGTGCCCGTCTTAGAAAAAAAAAGGAAGGGAGGGAGGAGGGAGGGAGAGGAGAAAGCGGAACGAGAGAGATGAGCAGGTAGGAGCCTCAGAGACGCACACGTCGGTAGGATCGGATGATGAGCGAGTTGCAGCGTAGGTAGGGTGGGAATAAAGACGGCAGGGAGGTGAGGTGCAGGAAAAGTCCTTTGACTCTTCTTGGGTTGGCTGGAGTGTCTGCTTGCAATGTGCCGTCTGGCTGTCAGGCCGTTGCCAACTCGTGTCGCTTGTCGCATAAAGTAGCGCCTTATACGGTGAGACGGCTTTGTCTCGAACGCGATGTTGCCCGTCGTCGATATGGATGTCGTCTTCCAGGTCACAACTGTTCGCTTGTGAACCCTGACGGGCAGGTAGCGAGAAGATAACGTTGGAAGGAGGGTGGGCCTCCTCCGGCAAGACTTCGAAGAGCAAGTTTAGAGCGCAAAATTTTGGCTATTGTTGCTCCAAGCCTTTAGTGATGGAAGGAGCTCTTCTACTTTATGTCAGTGGATCCGGGTTCAGATCAATTCTTCAGCTGTCATGGTGGTTCCAGTGGGTTGGTGGCTCTGCAAAGAAATGCGACAATGACCAGCGAGGAGAGAGCGGCACATAGGCGGCCAAGAGACAACAAGCTTTTGGTGTCAGGTTGGCAATGCACGGGCAGGCACAAATGGTACCATTGTTCCCGCCGCCGTAATGGATTCGCAGACTGGGCTGTGATCATCACGGGAGGCTTCTGTCAAAAGACGACGGACATGGCAACGCCATGGCGACATTGGTGCCTAAAGAATGCAAGATGCCGGGCATAGGTACGGTGTTTGTGACGATATGACGTGATATCAAGTGCGCAAGAGGTGTTGGGAGGGAGCCTGGGCCTTCCAAGTAGGCCAGCCTGCTAGCCCGTTCGGTGAGGCACGGTGCATAGGTACGGTGCATAGGTAACCGCTGAAGATAACAAGGGGAGACGAGGGAGGGGGGAGGGGGATGCGGCCTGAAAAGGGTAGCTCGAAGCGGGACATTGGCTGGGCAGAGCATTGGAGAAAATTTGAATAGTGGTGCAAAGAGCGGAGAGGAAGACGAGAGAGGGGTGAAGGAGGAGCGGCAGACTAAGCATATGGGATAGGATAGGCGGAGGAAGGAGGGAGAGAAGACTCTGAGCCGTCGGAAACGTACTGACTGGTGACTAGACGCGGAGACTGACGGTTGAGGCCGTCATCCGTTTCCAGTGTGCGGAAGTATTATTCGAATTGGACCAATGGGCGATAGCGATCTGCAGCGTGGTCGTAGTCGTCGGTCTGGTGGTTTGCGAGCTGGTCCGTGGAAGCCCAGAGTCGAGGGGAGACGAGAGAACGAAAGAGCAGGATATTAAGAGCTTTGCAAAAAAGCAGAGGAGGGTGAGCGGAGGCGGGACGTCAAATAGGAGAAACGGGCGGGAGGTATCGTGAAGTTTGCGTCGGCTGAGCTTAGCCTCTGTCTGGTGGTAGCAACAAAAGTGCTGGGCACGAAAGCGGAGCGCAGAACTAGCGGCAGGTCAAGATGCCCGCGTGGTCTGTTTAGCCCTGGCTTTGCGGCTCGAACGCTCTGGATTGCTTGTTGTGTCGTGGTCTCGCGTCCTGACCGAACGTCGGCGCCTTGCCGCGCTGCCTGCCGGAGAAATATTACCCAGGGGTTGTGGAAACGTAGCCAGCCGTGTTAGATGCGAGGCAAGCTGCCGAAGAAAGCGGTCGAGCAAGGTGAAGGCGAGGAGAAGGTCGAAGCTGTGAGGGTGAATCGAGTCCAGCGATGCGGTGATGCGGAGTCGAGAGTCGTTTGCACATTAGAGTAGAGAAGTGGCGGAGGGTGGATATGGGGAAAGAACCGAAAGAGGTGCACCCGGAAAGGGTAAAAAAAGCAAAAAGCAAAGATTGGGCTCTGCAAAAACGCAAGAGATATGGATATGGCGTCGTCCAGAGGAGCACGGCAGAATAAAGAGGATGAGATAAGAGACGGTCTGCTCCGCGTGCGTGCCTGGAGAGAGGACGAGGCCGCGTTGAAGATGTGCCACGCAGTGTACCGGAGTACCTGTGCAAAGAAGCAGCTGTGTTCCGAAGTCGCAATCTGAGTCTAGCGGGTTTAGACGCCGGCGGCGCACGGCTTCTGAAGAATCTGGGGTGACTTGCCCGCGTCTTTATTTTTATTTTTGTTTTCTTTTCCTCTTTCCTCTCTGCATGCACTAGGCACACTCCGTCATGACCGCTTGGTCTTGGTATCCCGTGGTGCAAGACACTGTCGCCTGTTTCGGGAAAGGGAACAAAAATCCGAAAGATGGGTGTATGAAAGGGGGGGTGTTGGCGAATCTGATAAGAGGCTGCTTTTGCATTGCGCTGCATCGTGATTGGCTGGGCCGATCTTGAGCACGAAATGACGAGCGCAAATTGGCTAAAGGTTGCTGAAAGCTCCAACGGTGTTTTTTTCTCTTTTTTTTCATGGAGGCAAAAGTTGCGACGAGGACAAAGAAAGAGGAAAAAAACGGGGAGGAGAGGAAAACGCGTCACCAAACGGAAGGCGCATTTGCCAGAACCGTTTTGACTTTTTTTTTGTACGGAGTACTCCGTACATGTACATGTACAGTGTATGTACTCCGTACTGGTCCACTTTACTGCATCGTCCCTTCCTTGTGGGAGCAACTGTGTGGTTTGATTCCAGGAAGGAGCGACTGATACGTTCCCAAAACGTATACTTGGACGGAGCATACAGCAGGCAAAGACTTTCTTTGCCTCTATTTATGCAGCGGTTCGCACTGCGAAACGCGCCAAAGGGGACAGACTACGGCGTAGCCACTCCTCCTATGCACAGTGGTCGCCTTCGCATCAGCCAACGGTTCTTGGTGTTGGGTCGGGCCAGTTGCCACAGCCCAGCCGCACGTTGCTTCGTATCATCTTTGAGAAAGGTACGACGAGGTGGGAAGTGGGAAGTGGGAAGTGGAAAGTGGGAGAGGTAGCGATAGGTGAAACAAGAGTGGGAAGGAACTCGGTGTTTGGGGGGTTGAGATTATGTAAAAGTGGCGAGCTTGGCGCGATGAGTCGAGAATTGATGTGTCAATGGGAGAGAGGCAAAGGATGGCGCGATGGCGATGCGTTGTGCTGGAATGATGAAGAGAAAAGCCGAACATCTGCGAAACAGACAAGAGACAGCAAAAAGACAGCAAAAAGTCGGAGAGACGACGGGGGGAGGAGCTCATTTAAAGCAGAGACGTCTTCTTATCCTGCTCCCCCAAACTGCGCAAAGCCGTATCTTGCTGTGATAACAAAGCTTTGCGAACAGAAGCTCGATCCAATGACACAGGCATTCCGATATCTGGTGGAGCGATGCGTGGGCGAGTCTTCCCCACGAAGCAGATAACCGACAGAAAATCGTAGACATATTGATGTGTTGGAGCAATGCTGAAGTAAGCATAGACACAAAACTCGTGACATTGAGGCTCACGGATTTTTAGGAACACCCCCCTTTCCAGGCCACCCCCCTCCGGAAGTGGTAGCTTGCCAGATGTTCGGGATCTGCTCTTGGGACGTGTGGTGCTCTGGGATTTGCTTTTGGGGTAGGACAGGGCACGTGAATTGGTGGCGTCCCGCTGCTAGAGGGAAGGAGGTGAAAAAGCTCCGGACGATGGACAAGGACTATTTTTGTTACAAAATCTTGACACATACGTCCGTCGTCCGGCAAGGTGAAGAACCTTTAGAGGGCCCACGACTGGGTCTCAAGTGGATTCCATCGCGTTATGGATTGCTTTTGGCGAGGTGCTGTGCTGAGAATTGGCGGTAGCAAAAGCTGAACGGCAGAGTTGCAATGCAGCGCAGGCTCCTAAGCCGCTGTAAGCGTAAGAGCCTATCGTTGCACAAATGTTGGTTCTCCGCGGAGCTTTGCTTTGGTTCCTGCCCTGACCAACTGGGCCAGGCCCTGGCTGGCCAGCCTGGGCGCATTGGCTCATTGAATTCTGTCAACAGATACCAGTTGGTCACGTCAACCAACCACAGCGGGCGATAAGGAAAAGAAAAGAAGGAAAGACAGCATCCTCCACTGAGGTTCTCTGCTCTTCTCGTGACTGCAAATTTCTTCGCGTCTTCCTCCACCAGATCATGATCGCCTGCGGCTTGCCAGTCTGCCGACGTGTTGTCCAGCCAGCACTTTGCACTCCGCACTCCGCACTGCACTATTCCGTGGCCACTTGTTCTATCCCGTCCTGAACTGGACGTCTGCGTCGTCCCACAGTCCCGCCGCCGCGTAGTTGATGTCGTTTAGCACCGACGCGTCTGCTGTCCACTCCGTTTCCTGGTTGTTGCTGACCCGGATGCCTGTGTCCACGGTGGCCTGCAGAGAGTCAGTCAGTGACAGAGTCTCGGGTAGATCCTGTGTTTTAACATACCCAGTCGAGGGATCCCAGCGACAGCGGCATCCATTCGTCGTACTGCGGCATCGTCGCCGTCGTCGTTGGTGGCAGCAGGTCGTGCCGCGAGAAGTTGAACTGCACGTCCGACCCGGCATCGTCCAGCGGCCAGGCGGCCAGCGAGGTGGCCAGATCGGCGGTCGTGGGCTGCAGCTGCAGTGGCGGTTCTTGTCATGTTAGAAAACGATGGAGTTCAAGGTAGATCGAGGAAGACTTACGGTTCTGCAGTGTCACGTCCGCAAGGCTGGCTTGCAAGACCTCCGTGGGTAGAGGCTGCTGTGCTGGTGCCAGTGGCTGCTGGGATGGTTGTGCGTAGACTGGCTGGACCGATGACGACGTCTGTTGTTTCTCGTTCTGCTGCTGCTGGTGCGGCTTCTGCTTCTGCTGCCTACCATGGGCCGTTGGCGGCGACCACGCCGGTGGGCTGCCGGTCTCGCGCAGCTCGCGTTCGTAGATCTTGCGCAGCATCACGGCAAGAAGGTCTGCTGACTTGGCCACGTCCTTATTCGTCCTGGCCACGTCCGACCAGATGGCGTGCGACCGCCGCAGAACCTCCACCAGCTTGCTGCGCGCCACCGGCAGCGTCACGGGAACGCCGCAGTTCGCCGGCATGGGGCCGCTAACACCGGTCTGGTCCCGCACCCAGCTCGATGCTGACGCTGTCGCTGATACCGATGTTGCCGTGCTGGACACTGTTGCCGGCACGCTGCTTGGCACGCTGCTCGGCACGCTGCTCGGCACGCTGCTGCCGCTGCCGCTATCTCCCGACGACGGCGTCAGCAGCTCGGCCTCAAAACGCTTGTCGTTCTGCACCACCAGGTACACAATCATGGCCGCCAGCAAAAAGTCCAGCACACCCAGCCCGGTGATGAACCAGCCAATGTCGTGCAGCAAGGCGCCGGGTTGCGTGGCCGCGTGCACGGTTTCGTGGTACGCCAGCAGCGTCAGCGCCGCCTCGAGGCAGACGCGCCTTGAGTACGCGTGCTGCTGCACCGGCGCCTCCTCCGCTGCCGCCGACGTCTCCTCGACTAGGTACGGCCGATGCAGCACGCAGCGGCTCTTCTGGTACAGCGCTGCCAGGCCGAAGCGCTGCACCACCAGCACCGGCGGGTCGGCCACGCAGTCCTCGAGCGGGCGCACCTTCATAAAGGCCGGCACCTGGCGCCAGCGGTTCTCGAGCGCGCGGTCCAGCCGCAGCACCTCGTCGTAGGCGGGCGGGTCCAGCATGTGGGCCAGCCGTGCCACCTGGCCGAAGACGCGGCAGAGCTGGCTCTTGAAGATAAAGTAGCTGACGGCCGTGTACTCGGAGAGCGGGCGCTCCGGCGGCAGCACGGCGGTGTCCTCGTCAAAGTCCTCGTCCCGTAGGTTGTGCGCCACGCTTGTGTCGCTGGGGATGCCGTGGATCATGCCGGGCAGGCCCAGGTAGAAACACACAATCAGGTCCAGCTGGATGGCCAAGTTCCACAGCCGCCGCCGCATCTCGCCTTCAAAGGCCGAGATGGTTGTCGTCGTTGTCGTTGCCAGCCGGCTGGGGTCGCGGTGCAGCCCCATGCGCAGCATTAGCCGGATGCACACGGCCGAGATCAGATAGCACGCGTTCTGGCTGGCCCGGTTGACAACAAACTCCGACTCAACCGCCATGACCAGTGCCTGCAGCGTGCGCAGCCCGGGGTTGGCAAACCGCGTCAGGCTCAGCGCCAGCGATGCCGCCGACCGGTACTGCCGGTAGCGCGCCGGCGCCTCCAGGCCCGTGCCGTCCATCGCCAGCTCGTGCGGTGCCGAGAACTGGGAAAAGTGCACCCCCAGTGCCAGGATGCTGAACAGCACCGCCACAAACTCCAGGTCTGCGCTCGCCGGATCTTGCCAGAAGGTCTTGTATGCCCGCGAAAACGATGGCCGGTGCACGGTGACTGACAGTTAGAGAAAAGGGAGAAGAGGAGAAGAGGGAGAAGAGGGAGAAGAGGGAAAAACTCACACTGCGAAGGTGTGTTCGAGCCAAAGTACCGCACGATGAGACGGTCTGCCACTGTCTTCGGCGGCATTTGTGCCAGCAGCTGTGCTTTGGTTCGCGTCCGCGTCCGTGTCCACCCGCCGCCGCTGACGACGCCCATGTCGCTCTCGGCCCCAAGCATCACCTGGTCGGGCGAGCTGTTTGTGTGCCACGGTTCGTTGCCGTTGCTGCTGCCATCGCCATCGCTGTGTGCATTAGCGGCATCCTCGTCGTCGCCGCCGGCACCGTCGCCGCCGTCACCATCGCTACCGCCCACTGCCGGATCGTCAAAGTAGGCCTTTAAATCCTCAATGTCGTCCAGCATCGCCATAAAGTGCGTTGCTCCCACGTACGTGGTGCCGCGCTGCCCACGCACGACGCGACTTTTGCCATGGTCGGACCGCGACAGCGACGGTTGCGGCTGCAAATCTCGGAGCGACGCCGCCAGCTCGACGCTCGACACGCCAAACTTGGACATGGCCACGGCCATGTCTGTGTCGCTTCTGGGGTTCCCCCCACTTCCCTCCATCATCTCGCGCAACATGCCCTCTAGCCGTCGCAGCCGCACCGCCATGCCCTTGGCTGGCCGCGCCAGCCGCATCGGCCGCGGCGCGTACGTGCACAGGCCGACGCGGTCCTTTTTCTGGCAGTTGCCGCACGGCGTTTGCCGGTCGCACTTGAGCTTGGACATGCGGCACGGCGCGCACGACAGCAGCACGCGCGTGCGCTTGACCGGTGCGTTGCCGCTGCTTTCGGGGTGGCTCATGTTCTGGTTCGTGCCGCTGCTGTTTGTCCTGTCGCGGTCGCCGTCGTTGTCGCCTCCGTCGTCGCTGCCATCACCGTCGCCATCACCGTCGCCGCCATCGTAGCCGCCAAAGCCGGTCTCCTCCTCCAGCATCTCCATGTCCTCCGGCCACACAGACATTCCTTTGTTGTTTCCCCTATTTTTCAACGAAATTGGGCACTGCTGTAACGCCTCTGTCAGTCGCTCTTCACACGCGTCGCACAGAATCAATCACGTCGCTAGTCGAGTGACGTTGACGTGTCGCGCTGGCAGGCTGCGGCTGCGGACCACGGAGTAGATTACTGTATGTCATGATGACTAAGAAGATATATTGCACCACCAAGAGAAATCGTCTCGACAAGTCCAACAAGTCGTTGATGTGGCACCGAGCCATTATTCTATTCGTAGCATCATATCCGCACTCCAGGTGCCCAGACTGCCCGAGCCGAATCCCGCTCCTATCCCACAATCCCGTCTCGCGTCTATGCTGGTCTATGTCTGCCCAGCTAACCCCTGCTGCTGCCTCTCTTCGGCAGCCGCTGCTGCTAGGTGGCGCCGGATGGCCGGGTTGTTGCGCAGTCGGTCTTCATTGTTGCCGCTTGTGCTCGCCGCCGCCGCCGATGGAGACGGCATGGTATGGCCAAACAAGCACGTCCACAGGTCGCCCTTGTCGACCTCTTCGCCGGCCATCTTGCCCTTGCCCATCAGCTTCGACAGCTGCGCCTGCTGCAACGCCAGCGCGTTGGCCAGCTCCAGGTTGCTGTCAAGGAGCTTGCCGTCGCCGTCACCGTGACCGTCACCGTCACCGTCATCCTTGTCTCGGCCAATGTCTTTGCCCTTGCCCTTGCCGGCCTTGTCCACGTGCGCCATGCGCCGCCTGACCGACAAGTCGTAGATGGACGCCTCCACGGTGCCGTCCACAATGTACAGCCACACCGTCGTCTCGTGCTGCTGGCCAATGCGGTGCACACGCGCAATTGCCTGCAGCTCCAGCGCCGTGTTCAGCAGCGGCTCGCACAGCAGCACGTGGCTGGCGTTGACGAGGTTCAGCCCGCTCGCGTGCGCGCGCGCGTGTAGCAGGAAACACTCAATGCTCGGGTCGTTTTTGAAGCGCTCGATGCCGCGGCGGTCGGAGTACCGTGAGAAGCCAATCTGGTGCTGCCGCAGCGCCTCGGCCAGGATGGACAGAAAGGCCGGGTACTGCGAGAACACAATCGACTTGGCGCCTGCATCCGACGCCCGTAGCCATAGAAGGTGCCGCACCAGCGTGTCCACCTTGGTCGTGAACGACGGGCCGGGCAGGTCAATGTTTTGGATCTCTGCCAGCTTCTCCACACTGAACGCCGTATAGATGCCTGTCATCTTGTTGGCGTGCACTTCTTCTTTCTGTTGCTGCTGCTCTTCTTGCCCTTGCCCCTGGGCGCCATCATTCTCGTCGACCACCTTGAGCTCTTTCGGCTTGAGCGTGATGTCATGCAGGTTGGCGGTGCTCAGCTTGCGCTTGCACACCGGGCAGTTCCGGTGTGCATTGAACCAGAGCGTGATGCATTCCTTGCAGAACTGATGGCCACAGACCGTCAACACGCCGACAGAGAACATCGACTGGCAAATCACACAGATGCGTGTCTCGTCCTTGGAGTCGACCTCTTTGAGGTGCACCACTGACTGGGTTAGCATGCCGGTTTCTTCTCACATTCACCCCCCCCCCGCCACCCCGGCCCCCTACTCACAATATCGGTGCTTCGACTCGGCCGTCGCCACAGCGTGGACCAGCTCGTCTTCCTCGCGAACCAGCGCCGCAATCGTCGCGTCATCCTTTGGGCCTTCGTACAGCGCCACCATGTCCGAGACCACTTGCAGCTGCCGGTAAAAGGCGATGCGCGTGTTTAGCGCGTTGCGCACCTTGTTCGTCTCCTTCTCCAGCGCCGCGCTGGCCTTCAGCTGCCGACCCTGCTCGGCCTGCGCGCGGTTGAGCTGCCGCGTCACGCACGCCAGCTCCATCTGCGCGCGCTGGCTGCCAATGTTGTGCAGACTCACGGCAGCGGCGCCGTTGGCGTTGGTGTTGCTGCTGCCGGCCGCCACGCGGAGCCGGGAGGCAATGTCCCGCAAGTCGACCACGGCCGCGCGCAGCGAGCGGATGTTTGCCGCGCGCGGCGGCACCGTCGCCTGTCGCTCAGCAAACAGACGCAGCATCAGCTCGGGGGCCGGCCCCTCGTTGTCCTTTGCCATGCGCAGAGCCTGGCGCTCTTCGTAGAGGGCGAGCCCGCTGGGTGCGACGCCGGTCAGAAGCGCGCGCCGATCGCTGATGACAGCTTTGAGGATCGTAATGTACGCCTGGATCTCGTCCTGCACCTTGGTCGAGTCCTCGTATTCGTCGCCTGTGATCTCGGTCGCTTTCTTCTGCTCCCCATTCTCACATTCTGGCTCGCCGTCTGACTTGCCGTCTGGATCGCCGTCTGGCCGTTTGGCCGCTTCTGCTTCCTCTTCCTTCCCACCGTTGCTGTCTCCAGTTATCGCCCCGTCACCGCCCTCCTCGTCGTCGACAAGGTCCTTCAGGAGCAGCTGAATGACCGCTTCGCGCCACTCGTCAATCTGCGCCGCCTGCTTGCTGAGCACGGCCGCGAGCTGATCGAGCTCATCGCTGATACGGCGGCCTTCGATGCCCTCGGGCAGCTCAAATTCGCATTCGGGAATCTCGACAAAGCCTTGCGCGTCCGCCTTGCTGGCCAGGTCAGCCATGTGGCGCATGGCCTTGCTGCGGGTCTCGTGCAGGATCTCCTGCCGGACGCGCTTGGCGCGCTCGTATCCCTCGACTTCGAGCGCCTCGAGACGCCGAAACTCGTCCGACGCGGGCGGTGTCCATTCCTCGTTGGACTTGACCTGGAAGTAGCCGTTGGCGCAGAAGAACTCGGCCTTGTGCAGCAGCTCGAGGGCGTACCGCAGCTCGCGCTGGGCTTCGCTGACACGTCCGCTGGTGGCCTTGTCCTGGTCGTCGTCTTCGTCCGCGCTCGTGCCACCATCCTCGTCGTGGCTTCCGCCAGCGCCTCTCGCTGCTCCCTTGCCGTTTGTCCTCTTTAGCGCGTCGCCGTCCTCGACGTCCTCGCCGGCCTCTTTAGCCCTTTCAATCTCTCGCTTTAGTTTGTCGCGCGCCTCTTGCACGAGCACCTTGCTGTCGGACAGAACGTCTTGCCACAGTTCAAGTGCCTCTTTTGCCCGTGGCGAGTTCTCGAGCAGCTGGCCGCGCCGCAACTTGTGTGCCAGGAGCGCGCGTCGATCCACCAGCAGGGCGCTCTCGCTCTGCTCGATCATCGCCTCGAGCACCTCGACCACGGTGCGGATGGGGCCCGCGCGGTGTCCGAGTTCGCGGCGGTTGTGCCCGCCGATCTCGGGGTGGAGAGCTGTTTGGCGAAGCCGGCTGAGAGCCGTTCGCATGGCTTCCAGGACGGAGGCGTCGTCGGGGTTCCAGTCTGCGGCAAGCGGAGCACCCAGCGTGTCCAGGCCACACGCCTCGGCAAGTCGCTTGAACAGGCTCTGGTAGTGCTGTTCCTCCACGGCCGTGAAGGGCACCGTTATGACGTAGCGCTTCTGCGGAGGGATGTGCAGTTCGTCGCCGACGGTTCGCTTCGAATGGCGCAGAGCGATGCGGCCAAACAGACTCCGAAACACTTGCTTGTATTTGCGCGTGAGCTGCTGCCACACTTTCGGCGAGGACGCATAGGGTTCGTACAGCAAGAACAACAGCAAACCCCAGAGATCTAAAAGTCAGAAACTTTGTTCATCTTTTCTCATAGAACACCCTTACCTTGTACACCGTCTTTGACGGGAGTGCCGGTGACACCCCAGGCGTTGACACGGGGGATGATGCGCACGACAGTGGCCGTGTTGCTGACACCGCTCTCAATCTCCTGCGCTTCGTCGAGACAGACGCGCCACCACGACAGCTGCACAAGTGGCGAGCGCGGCCGGTAGCGCTTTTCTTCGTCCTGGCTGCTCCGCATGTCGCGATCTGGTGGTACCATGGCAAAGTGGAGCTCCGACTTCAGATCGCTGTACGTCGTCACCACGACGTCGTGTGCTGCAAGCTGCTCGATCATGTCGGCTTCGTCGGCCTCGCTGGAGCACGACCGCGCCATGCCGGAATACGCCATGACGTTCAGGTGCGGCGCATGGCGACGCAGCTCGTCGATCCACTGGGTCTTGAGAGCGGGCGGTGTCACGATCAGCGTGGCCCCGGTTGGGCGGAGCGAGGATGTTGCAGGTTCTGCTTCCGGTACCGGTTCCTGTGGCGGCCGCGGATGCAGCAGAATGAGCGATATCATCTCCACCGTCTTGCCCAGGCCCATTTCCTCGGATAAGATGCCGCCGCGGTGGGCCTTCTCGTACCCCTCATAGATGCAGGGATCGCGGACGGCGACGCCAAAGAGTTCGCTGACATAGAATCGTCTGCCGTCGGCGTCCCTGGTGGCCATGAAATGGGACACCACGTCCGGGTCATCTGGTGCGGTGTAGGGCATGACGACGGTTGGTTCACTGCCGGCATCGGTGGGGTGTGTCGCTGCAGCTTCTTGGGGAGCGTAGCGCACGCCTTCTCGCCGGAGCAGCCACTTTACGGCACGGCGCTGGAAGGGGAAGAGGTCTACGGTCAGTCCGGGGACATACAGGTCATCGGGTTCGCCGTCATCCTTGCGTGTGACGTGCGCTGCTTCGTAAAAGTCCTGCGGCGACCATACGCGGCTGTCGCCGGCGTCGGCGTCGGCGTCGGCGTCGACGCCGTGGTTTCGTAGGCAGTTGCGTTCCGCCAAGACATCTGGAAGAAAGGTCGACAGCACCTTGTTTCGCAGGGCCTTTTGAGTTTCACCGTGCAGGTCTGCAGAAACGTAGACGCTGGTCATCCATCGCAGCTCCAGCTCGATGGTCAGCGTCGTCGGAGAGGACGGGTCGCTGTCGGCGGCGTCGACACTGAAAAAGATGGCGGTGGTGAAGCGCCCTCGTTGCGGCGGCACCGACCCAAACCTCTCAGCCACTTCCAGGATGACGGCGTCGCTCTCGCTGATTCCACTGCCGAGCTCCTCATCTGGCGAGAATACAACCTTTCGGATGGCTGGCGGAGCGGAGCGATCATTGCAAGAGATTGTGACCCCCTCGTGGTCGCGATAACGAAGACGAAACAGGGCATTGCCCGGGAGGCGAGAGACGGTCGTGGGCAGCGGCAATTCAGAGTCTGCCTTGGGTGCGTCCTTGGGGCGGAGCGGACGGCTGAGCGTCAGGGTGCGACGAGCAAGTGGGACGTAGTCTGTGTCGCCGTCGGTCCTTGCGCGTTTTGGCGGCCGCTGGGCGTCTCCCTCGTCATAGCCTTCACTTGCAGCAACATGGTGAGCACTCCGCCGAATGTGGTCGACCAACGAAAAGAAGGTCGTGTCTGAAAAATGTGTCAGAGCGGTATAAACAAGTGATATAAAGAAAAATAAGACAAAAACTGTCTCGATGCACGGCGACGATAATAAAAGGCAATATGCAGGAAAGCATTCGTATAACATGGGTGGCAAGTGTGCATCCAGGAGGGGTAGAGAGGAAAGTTTTAGGCAGCCGAGGCGATACAAGACGTACCTTGGAGGAGGGGAGGACGGGGATGGGCTTTGCGGCCAGTCCGGCCCCTTGACAGCTGGGCGGATCCACGGCGGGTGTTACGTGTCCGAGCCATAGTCCCTGTGGGAATCGAAATAGACACTGCCGTTTCCCTCAATGAGTTATGGCGGGAGGATCAAGGAGAGAGAAAAGAAGAAAGGAAAGAGAGCAAGAACGACGTTGCGGTCGATCTGGCTTACATACAAACCGACCTTGAGCTAGTGCGCCACAAGCTCAGGCAGCATGTGGCGTGGTGGAGACGCGGCAGTGGTTACCGGAACTACAATCTTCCCTCTCCGGGCAGATTTTCCCTTTTGTTGGGTACCTGAGGAAAAGCATCACGACGTCGCGAACGGCAGCAACTGTTTGGTGCAGCGCTTCGACCTTGTTTCTGTTCTCCTTTGTGGTGGGAAGTGGCTGCTTGATACGGTCTCTTGCAATTCAATTGGGGCGGTGCGGTGCACTTTTTAACTTTTCGACGAGTCTCTCAGCCGGTGAGTCTCCTTTTTTCCGTGCTCACGTCCTTTGAGACCCGGGCTCTCTGGCAGCTGTCCCGGAAAAGCAACCGGCCTTGCAGCTGACTTTCCAGGACCCTTTTCATTCCATGAACTCTTTACGAATACGGCCGGCGTCTTTCGGCGCGGCTCTCGCCAACCCGTCGCGATGGACAACGACAGCAGCAGCATGCGCAGCCGACGCAAGACGACCGAGAACCACCACCAGCGGCCCGGCTCGACCGCTACCAAGACCACGGCTGCTGTCCCCGCCCACCTTCTTTCCTTCTGTCTCTGCTTCACGCAGCACTGCCTTTTTCTCCTCGTCGACGACGCCGTTGCTTGCCGCCAAAGCCAAGGCCGTGCCGGAGCCAATCCCGTTCGTGCCGGACGTGGCGACGTTCCTGACGCTGATCGGCCGCAACATGAAGCAGCACGCGTCCAAGTTCCCGACGTGGGAGGCTCTCTTCACTCTGACGTCGAAGCAGCTGCGCGATCTCGGTATCGAGCCGGCGCGCGACCGGCGGTACCTGCTGCGGTGGCTGGAGCGGTACCGGCAGGGGCGGCTGGACTTTGGGGCGGACTTCCAGTACGTACGCAACGGCGTGGCGGAGCTGCGCGTGCAGGAGACGATTGACCCGGCCGACCCGGTGACGGTGCACAAGGCGGTAGTCAATGTGGCTGTTGAGGAGGGGGCAGAGGAGGCAGAGGGGGCCGAAGCGGCAGAAGCGGCAGACGGAGCAGACGGGACAGGCCCAAAAGAGACATCTACGGCGCTCGCATCCACGACCCCCCTCCCGCCGCCCGTGCGGGTGCGCGGTTACAAGGTCAAGGGAGCCAAGGCGATTGCAGGGCCGTTCGCACTGCCGCTGAAGCAGCGGCAAGGCGCACGCGTGACGCTCACAGAAGGCATGTGGGAGGACAAGCTTGGCCGCAAGGTGGACGGCGGCGAGCGGCGGCGCAAGGAGGTGCGGTTCCTGCGGCGCGTGACGGAGCGGAAGGCGGAGCGGGACCAGCGGAGGTAGAACCCGTGGACAGAGCGAGGGAGAGGGAGAGGACAAACCCCGAGTCTGGGCGATGTACTTTTACGAAGCTGCAAATACACACATCAATTTCTGCATCGTCAAATCGTCACCTGGCAGAGCACCTGGCCTGAGGACGCTGAACACAACGCAGCTCATTGCTGCCTGGCGTGAGGCGGGAGTGTGGGGGATGTGCAGAGGCGTTGTCGTCGACAAACAGCGTTAACCCGCGTCCAAGGTGTCGGGATGGTCCGTGCAGCCGTGCAGCCGGGTGGCGAGGAAACCGAAACACGTTAAGCAGAGAGCGGCGTGGTCTCGTTTGTCCAACGGCCGAAGAGGAGAACCCAGATACCATGACATCTAGCAGGCTGTGATTCGCCACGGTGAACGGTGCGATGCCGGGGGCGCAGGCTCAAGGTAGGCCGTGTCGTGTAAGCGGGAGCAGACTGAGCCACGATGGTGATAGGAGTTGAGGTGCACGGAGTAACATGGAGATATTCGGGCGTGACGGGTGAAAGAGACCCCTTTTGTTCTTTTCTTTTCTTC
Source organism: Ophiostoma angusticollis (assembly GCA_019925545.1). Classification (NCBI taxonomy): domain Eukaryota; kingdom Fungi; phylum Ascomycota; class Sordariomycetes; order Ophiostomatales; family Ophiostomataceae; genus Ophiostoma; species Ophiostoma angusticollis. The sequence continues at coordinate 159,518 of JADHKL010000028.1, forward strand.
TTTTTCAAACGCTCCCGTTCTGACTGTCACAGCACTGCCTGTCGCTGAGACCGTTGCCGGGAAAACATGAGCGCGAGTTCGTTGTAGACCTCGGGGGTCAAAGGTTTCGATATCGTATCCGAAAGCGCGGCGTCCGGCGCTTACTCAATGCCGATCTAGGCACCCAGTCATATGTCCCCCAAGCTACTGCAACTCCACGGCGCCAAATTCCCCGGCCTGGCGATTTAGGCAGCAGTGGGCGGCGGCTGGCAAGGGCCAAGCTTCAGCTGGCTTCCCCCGTTTCCGGGATTGGCACCCGGGGACTTTTCTTTTCTGCGGGATTATCTCTTTTTTTCGGTCTAGTTTTTAAATTTTGTCGAAGCAGATTTCTCCGATTTGACAGCCAAAAGAAGGCAAGATGAGGGAGGCCCTGTGACTCATGTCCCCCCCTTCCTTTAGGCGTTTCGTCCGTTTCGTCCGTGTTCCTGTTTCTCTTTTCGTTCTCTCTTGTTCCCCTTTTGTCCTCTCCTCGTCTTCCGGCTTGTCTTCGTCTGCGAGGTCTTGTGATCCCGAGGCGGGGCTGTTGTTAAACGAGCTGATACGAATCGTAGACGGGAAAAGCCGACATACTCCGTAATGTACTCTTGAATGACGTCCGCCTTTAAGGCCTGCACTGCCACATCTCATTTCCACCATGGGAAACAGAGTATACGTGTATAGAATTTAGCATGTTTGGCCATTTATGTTGGAGCGCTCGAAAGGTCGGGAAGAAGTCTTGAGGGAAGCAAGCGATGCGTTTCTGTGTCTTTCTTCTTGTTTCTTTCTTTTCTTCTTTCTTCTTCTCATTTGTTTGTACTTCTTCTGTTCTTATTTACACCATGCCGTCTATCCGATACGTCATCGAGCATCTCGTCCTGTCTTTAGTCAGGTACTCCGCTGTTAACCCCCGGAGATACGCCGTATTGATGCCCCCATTCAGGCCACGGAACGAACTCTTAGCGAAGGCCTAGCGTCCGCCCGCGCTGGCGGCTCCTTGGCGCTATCGCTGTGGGCTGTAACATACGCTGTGACTTGGCGTCATATCGACCATTGTTGGTCCTCCTCTTTGTTTTCGTTTTCGTTTCTTTCTGTCCTTTTCCAGCATTCCGTAGCCCTATCCCTTTCCGTAGCCTCCACACCCCCTTACCCCGGGAAACCTCCCTAATCCTCTTTTCCGTTTGATATCTTGTGCCTCATCTTGTGCTCTGGATAGATAAAGATCCTGGGACTCTCTGCCTGAGGTCTCGAGGCTGTTCTCCTTCTCTTTGCTTTCTCTTCGTCCTCTCTTTCTCCATTCTTCCCTGGTACGTATTTTTACTTTTCGTTCTCGTTTTTGTTCTGTTCCGTTTCCGTTTCTATTCAGTTTCTTTCCTTTGTTATTTTCTTTTCTCTTCTCCTCCGTCTTACACGCCCGCCCAATCACAGCTCCATGGCTCCTCGTAAGGCTTCCACCCCTCCATGTGGCTTTTATCAATCTTGTTGCCTTCGGTGCGTACGCAATACGGTCTCTCTCCATGCGGTTTCAATGTGGCACCTCCTTATTGACCCCCGGGATTGGAAAGTGGCCGAGTCCAGCCTCCTCTGTTCTCGTCCACTTTGAATTTGAATAACATCCTTAGGCAGCACTTTGCTGTCGTATCAGACACTCCCCCACACCCTCAAATGCAACCTTTTCTCTCATCCATGTACTACACCCCTCCCTTTTGATTTCTGCCTGGCGTTCACTCCACAAGACGTTTCCTCTTCATCACCTTCATCGTGATATCTTTGGCCTTGATGTTTTATTGACCCCCCCTTTTTCTACCGCCTATTAATACCTCTAGAAGAATTTCCGTGCCGTCCGTTGCTGCGTCCGTTGCCGCCCCGTCACCGAGTCCTCTGGAAACTGGCGGCCCGGGACCATCCCCCTTGTTTGATTTTCTTGTAGTCTGAGTTCGTTTGGTAGGTGAGCTTTCTTGTCTTATTTGCTCCTTTATGTCTTCTCTTTCTTTCCAGCCCCCCGGCCACGCCGGTTGCTGCTGCCTTCGTTTGTCGTCACCTCCAAGCCTCGTTGCAGGTTAACTTCCTCTTTCATCTCACTACCTCCTCCTCCTCCAACTTCGGTCTAACATTGGCTGTTTTGCTGCCTCTCACGAGCGGTTGTCTAAGCCTCACTGTAACAATGGACCAAGAACGGGCGTGGATGGGGTAAATGAGAGGAAAACGGATGTCTCGGGCCCGACAATGACGTTCAAAGAGGTGCAGGGTTCCAGACACGCTTTCGAGTTGTCAAGCCAGGGGAAATCTGACGAGAAGGCCAGCCTCAAAGCCCCAGGTTCTTAAACATACCTGTATATATACTGAGCCCTCTCCCCATTTTCTTCTGCTCCTTTGTTTGCTTCTATCTGTTTCTGCCAGGCGGTCTTCCATTGATTTTCTCCCACGTTCCCAAACATCAAAACTCTGCTCCTCCCGCCACTGGACTCTACACCCACCCCCCCTCTTGCTCGCACAACACACACCAGAACGCCAATGCAACAATCTAGGTACTTGCATGCATCCACTAACCTAAATTCCTAGCCGCGTCCCAAGCTATATATCACGGTCTCTGCCCAGCGCCATTGCTAGATCTGTGGCCTGCTGTTTATTTCCTTTACTTCTTTCTCTTTGTTTCGCCAATTCTATTTGCTTTCTTCCGCCTTCCACCTCTCTTCTCCTCCCCTTTTCCTTTCTCTTTTCCTCTCTCTCCGTTCTCTCTCCCATCTCTCTCCCTTCTTCTCTCCCCCTCTCTTCTCCCCCATTCTCTCCCACCTTTAAATGTCATCGAGTCGACGCCCTCGCAAAGACACAAAGGCATCGAGCCATTCAAACCGCTCCAGTCGCTCAGACCACTCTAGCCAAGCCAGAAACCACCTGCATTCATCTATTGAAACAGTCTCGGAAAACGACCCCAGGGACCCAAACGAACTTGAGGACCCAGACGCAGACGACCCTGACGACCCCGACGACCCCGACGACCCTGACGATCCAGACGATCCAGACGATCCAGACCAGGAGAATTCTACGCCCCGCGCCGTCACACGTGCACAGCACCGACAGGCCGATTACGACTCGGGCTCCGAGACCGAACGAGAGCCGTCGTCTCGAAAAAAGGGCCGGCATAACCGAAAAGGCAAAGGCAAGGAACCATCAAAAAAACCACAAGCTTCTTCGACGGGGAGAAAAGACGAAGCCATGTTCTCGTCCAGCAAACGCCACCAGGGTCATCAGGGCCGGGCGTCGACCAAGGACAGGGCGAAGAACGACGACTGGAGCGACGTGGCCGATCGGGATGAGCGGCGACGTATCCAGAACCGCATAGCTCAGCGCAAGTTTCGTACGCTCGCTTGTTCTTCTTCCGCTTCTCTCGTCCTCCCTATCCATCGCTAACAGCCCAGGCGAAAAAGCACGCGAGCAAAAAGAGCAGGCAGAGCGGGTCATGCGCGACCAGGAGCATGCTGGCAGCAGCTACCAGGTGCCCGGCCCCGGGGACCTAAGCGTCGACGACCAGGAGCTGTCAGGCGTGCCGTGGGGCGGGCCCAGCTTCCGCTACATAATGGCCAAAGGCCACGAGTCGCTGAGCGGCAGCCGCAAGAGCAGCACTGGCGGCGGCCGCTCCATCATAGTCGGCAGCGGTGTCCAGGCAGGACCAATGGCAGCACCAGCCGACTACTATCGTGACGACGCGATAACGCTGTTTGCAGACGACACGGCGGCTGGCAACAGCAGTAGCGTCGACATGGCATCAGACATGATAGCAATATCGTCTGCATTCCCAGTGATCGCGACCACGTCGGACACGCTGACAACGTCGGCGCTGGCCGACACTTACTTTTATGGAGGCGCTGACGACTGCAGCAGCCGCAGCAGCAGCGACTTTACGCAGACGACGACGGGATCGGACGAGCAGTACTACGACAACGGGTCCTGCTACTACGACTACGATGCTGCATAGGCGTCATTCTTACCTTTTTCTTTTTTTCTTTTCTTGTTACTTTTATTTCCCTCACCTCCCCCCTCTCCCCTCCACAGACCAAGACCACTCTACACAACACTGCAAACGACCAAAAAAATACGACACGACACGTTACGAACTCGCTTGGACCGGCGCCGGTTTCTTTCTTCTTTGTTTGGGTGCATATTTGGTTGGCTGGAATAAAAAAGGTGTCTGCCGGACACAGGCGTTTCGTCTTAGTGGTTTCTCCTCTCTTCTGCGGCGTATTCGAGGGAAACAAGGCATCTTTTGCCTTTTGCCTTTTGCCTTTTGTATCTTGATATCCCATCATTCTCGTCCTCTCCATATTTTCCATCTTTTCTTTCGTTAGTCTCTCCTCACCTCCTCCATTCTTTTTATGGCTTGTACAATATCAACTCTTTCCACGCAGCTCGCCCAATCTCTCACTTCTTCCTTCCTCTTCTCTTAATGTTTTCAGGTAATACAGGGGAACGCCATAAATAGAGACGGGTGTTATCCTTGGTGGAATAAGGGGAGCAAATAAGATTAAGGACATTTCTTCTTCGCCGGTGACTCGAATGTGAAGGAAAGAAATGGACGGCTGCTGCCTGGCGCCCTGTCCTCTTAGGCGGCAACTAGACATGTGGACGTATGCGGAGTCCGAGTGCGAGCCCGAGGTTTTATTTGTGTGGAGGGGTCAAATGGAGACGGGCCGTAAGCAAGCCCAAGCGTGAGTTGAATCGCGAAAGCATGTGAGGACGCGACAGACTAACAAGGAAAGATGCACGACAAGAGGAGAAAATAAGAAGAAAAGGAAAAGAAGATCTCGCATTGAAACTTGTTCGCGTTTTGTTCTAAATCAGTGAGGGGACGAACGCGAACGTGGAGGGAAAGTTGATGACTGAGCCCTGGACAAGAAGTGAAAAAGTAAGACGGAGACAATCCACGCCGAGTCGGCAGGGGCTGCAGATTGAAGCGGAGGCCCAGAGCGGAAAGGAGATGGAGGGAGGGGAAAGAGACAGAGGCGAAATACTTTTTAAAAGAATAAAAAATAGGTAAATAGTTGACTACCTACCTAGGTACTCCGTACATAACAACAAAATAAAACTCCCTGCCGGACACTTTTGAAAAAAAAAACCCCGAGAAAGACTACTACGCTGAACAGAAGACGGAAGAAGCACACAAACTGATCTACCAAACCAGGAGAAGAGATGTTCCTTGCGTTAGGTATCCACCGCAGGATGGACGAAAGCAACATAGTTCTTTTGATACGGAACGCCAGGTAGATATAACATGGTCCAGACTGATATCCGCTGACGATAGTTCTCCAGATACCCAAATCCAACAGAAAAAAAAAGTGGAAAGAAAGGAGGAAATAGCTTTGAAAAAAAGGAAGCCGAAAATGATGGTCCTTCTCCTGGCACAAGATTTGCCTCTTTTAGCTCAACACCCCTAGCTCCATGTCGTCGTCGGCCGTCGGCCCTCACACCGGCCAGCCCGTGGCAAGCCTCTGCACCGCTAGACGTGGTCTTTATTTGGGCGGCATGGTGCTTTCGCTGGCTCGTCAGTTTTCTTCGATTCGCTGTTGGCAGCAACGTGCTGGTGTCGAGCCCCTTCCCAAGAGCTTGACGCCTATGAGAGAAGCCGCGAGATAACCTCAAAGACGAGGCCGCCAAAGACAATGAAGCCGAGGATGCCTGGCTGTGTTAGTGGGCGGACGAGATAAAAGGCAAAGAGAAAGAAAGAAAGAGGAAGAAAGAAAAGAAGGAAGAAGGAAGAGCTCACCCAACCAGAATGGCGAGATGGGCGACTTTTGCGCGTCCTTGCTGCGGCGCTTTAGCTCCGCCTCGGACTTGCCGCGCCGCGCATCCTGGTCCCGGGCAAACTTGGCGTTGCGCCGCCGCTGCTCGGGCGTCTGGACCTGAAGCGGCGTTAGCTATGCTTTGGCACGGGTAGGGCCAGCAGCAGATGGCCCAGTCGATGGCGAAGACGCGGGAAGACGTACCATTGTGGCGATGTGCTGTTTTCTGGAGGAGAAAAAGGAGACGTGTCGTCGCAACACGAATCAGGTCGAGCGGAGGAGAGAGAGACCTTGACGATGGGTCGTTGACGAAGAGAGAGAGAGAGGGAGCGCACGAAGTATTGGGCAAGGTTGCAAAAAGAAGGTTTGAGGTTGGAGGCGCCGCCAAAAAGGTTAATAAGGCTACTCCGTACGGAGTAGTTCCAAGGGACAGATCTACCAAAATTTAGCGTTTACGGACTACGGAGTACACGGAGTACAGCCACATTGCAATGTCGCGCCGCCGCGGTAAGGTTTTAGTGGGCCGTAGCTAAAGTGCACGTGCCAAGCTGTCATGTTATTAGTGACTAATCGAACAACTGCAAAACTCTAGACGGAGAAATGGTCAAGTCCAGCAACCTTTGCATCCAAAACTGACCCCGTTGACAATGATTCTCCCACGGAGAACACTCTCGGCTATGCAGCCGGCTGTCCGAAAGGCTATGTGGCGCCCAGCAGTAGCAGGCGTCCGTGTCGGTGCCCTGCGCCGCCATGCGCCAGGCGGTCAGATGAGGTGGAACTCTTCCTCGTCCGAGCCGTCGCCATATGTGCGCCCCCGTCTTTTCTTTTCTTTGTCTCTCTTGCCAGTTTATTATGGTCTTTGGCTTACACTGCATCTGACACACGCAGTCCACCTTCTTCAAGTCGTTTGGCCGCCCCATCTTCAAGGTCAGCCTCATGGCCATCTTCACCTACCAACTGGTCTTCTTCGGCTGGACCAAGCTGGACACGGACGAGATCCGCGCCGGCCGGGAGGGTGGGTTTCTCCTTTTTTCTTTTTCAAGTTGCCGCGTTAATGTCGATGCTGACGGCACAGCCGAGATCTCTGCTTTGGAGAGCAAAGTCAAGGAGCTGCAGACGAGCAAGAAGTCATAGGAAGACCATGAAGGGCTTGGGCGTTTTCGGTGCATTTATCATCCTGACTGTCCATCTTGGAAAGCATACGTCGCGAGCAATGAATTTGTGGGATATCATATTTACTGATGAGTTCTATCTTGATTGCATCAACATCCGCTTTGCGTTGACGCCCCAAATCTCTGAAATTCGACATGCCGGATCTAGAAATCGCCGTTATTTGTAAATGCACCCTTGCCAAACGCCGAGCGAACAAGTAAAGGAGGAGAAAAAAGACTGCTAGACACCACACATCAAAATATCACTGCAGCCACAAGACTGCTCGCTGCGGCCGCCACGGCGGGGACAAGCCACGACGACTGCAGGCGCGCGGGTCCGGCCGAGAAAAAGTGCGCGGACCCCGGGTAGTTGCAGGTGACGTCGCCATCCTGGTCTGCGGACGCGCGGATGCCGTAGCTGGTGTTAAACCCGATGTAGCCCGGCTGCGGGCACGAGAAGCCAATGTACGACGGGCAGCTCTGCACCAGCTTGTAGCACAGGTCGTCGCACGGCAGCACCTCCTTGTAGGGGCCCGGCGCAATGGTGTCGTCGATGAAGGCGCTGCGCGACGCGTTAAAGGCGCTGATGTTGGGGTACTGCGCGGCCACGGCCGCGTCCAGGAAGCTGCCGTCCGGGAAGGGCTGGCTGATGGCGCGCGGCTGCAGCCACGTCGAGTTGTCGCCAAAGTCGGCGCAGCGCGGCATCGCCACCGAGCACAGCCAGTTCTTGTAGGCCGCCTGGCAGTCCGTGCAGTCGCGCGACAGCGAGTAGCGCTGCGTGTCTGGCGCCTCGCACGGCACTTGCGCCATCACCTTGAGGAAGTTGGCGTAGATGCTGGCCGCGTAGTCGTCGTACACGCGCGCCAGGTCCGCCGCGTTGGCAAAGCGCGTCGGGTTGCTGGGCACCGCGTACGCTGTCTCGTTGCAAAAGGTCAGGTTGAAGACCACCTCGCAGTTGGCGTTGGCCTCCTTGGTCGAGAAGCTCGTCGCCCGCGCCACCTGGCCGCCGCCGCCGCGCACCGCCGCCCCGATCACGCCCGTGCCGTTTGACGGCAGCGCCGCTAGGATGCCCACGTAGTTGCTGCTCGCATTCAGCCCGCTAAAGTAGAACTGCTGCTTCGCGTGGTTGCCCACGCCGCGCCGCGTCATGCTCGTCGTCACCAGGCTCGTGAACTTGCCATTGTTTGTTGCCGCCACCTGCGCATACGTCTGCAGCCCACAGTATGAGAAGCGCACGCCGTTGATAGACCTGTCCGCCGCGTTCTGCGCAAACATGACGTACGGCTGTCGCCGCATGATGGCGTCGCCGGCGTCGTCGCCCGTGTCGTCACCCGTGTCGTCACCCGTGCTCGAGCTGATGCTGTCATCCAGGTCGTGCGTGATCAGCAGCGTCGAGCTGGCGTCGCTGTCCACCCAGATCAGGTTGGCGTCCGTCTCATTGTCATAGCTGTGGTACCACCCATCAACCGACGCCGCCACCTGGAAGTTGTAGATACCCGAAAACAGAGGCGTTTTTGTTGTTGTCGTCGTCGTCGTTGTCGAGATGTTAGGTGCCGCAATACCGATGTAGACGTCGTCCGTCGCGTTGATACTGAACATCACCGCCCCCTCCACAAACTCATGCGCCGTCTGCTTGCTCGCATCGCCCCCTGGTCCCGGTGACGTGTTCAAGGATGTCGTTGACACGTACATGGTCAGCTGCGGTGCCTCCGCGGTCTCGGTATCCGACTGTGCTTGCGGCTGTATGCACGTGTTGGCAGAAATATAGATCCGGCGCGCTGCCGTCCTGCCCTGTCGCTTCGCTAGCGGTTGGCCGGGGCCGTCCCGCTCAAGGACGCTCTCTGCTACATCGCTGCTACCCGCGTCGTTTCCACGCCTGATTCGCAGTTCTGAAACATCGCCTTCTCCATCGTCGTCCCCCGCTCTGTGGTTGTTATCCGCATCGCGACCGAAGATCGCTGCCTTTTCGAACATGAACACCAGTGTCGACCCTGGGTTGGCGTTGAGCTGCTGCGGTACATTGTTGGCCAGAGAGGTAACTCCTGCCGGAGCACGCCCAAGGATGCCCCGATCAAACACGCCAAAGTCGGGCGCGTACATGTCGGCCTGGTGCTGCGTCTCCGCGTCCTCCTCGTAAAGCAATGGCGGTGCATCGAACAGGCTGGCGTCGATGCCGGCATCGACAGAGGAGGCGGCCGCCGCGTTGTGGGAAGATGAGCCCAGGAGAAGAAGCGGCAAAAGGAGCGAGAGGGAAGAAACCAGCATGCTGCGTCGTGCCGGACGCAGCCGCCGTCGTTGCGGGGTGTGCGAGCCCATGGGGAGAAGCTCAGAGAGAGGAAGATCGACTGGCTTTGTTTTCCCTTCGTTTGCGCCACGGGGACTGCTATAGAAACGGAGCTGGCCTGTGTTCCCCAAGAAGGCGACCTGCCCGCCTGGGGGGACAGCTCTCTGTCCCTCCTGTTCAGTGCCGTCAGGGATCGCCGCTTGAGCCGATCGTTGAAGTGAGTATCGCTCGATGTTTAGGATATAGTCTTTGCGTTCACCGGGTGTGTGGTGCTCGTCGTACTGGAAGCGTCTGCTTACGCCATCGTCAGATGTCCATGTATGTGTTGAATGCCGACAGTCTTTGAGGGAGCCAAACGGGGGGAAAGGAGTCGTCGGTGCTGACAGTTAACTTGGGTCGAGTTTCAGAGCCTTGGCTTGCCAGACAGGGGCGCCGTCTCGACGTGGGGCTGCCTTAGAAAGGGGAGCGACTTGTGGCTTGAGGCCACTAAGCCACAGCATTTTACCTCCCTCCACCGTCTAGTATGGAGTGCCTGAGACGACCTTTTAATACATGTATTCCGTACAAGTCTTCCATAACCGTCAAATCATAAAGCTAAGGTTGTTATAGAAGGTCACGGAACACTCAAACTAAAAGATCAACTGAAAAACAAGCCTCGAGACATAGGTATCCATCAAGTGATTACAGCCAGAACCAGGTCGTAAACATACAGAACCCAACTTTCCAACCATCGTCGCAAAAGGGCGACGCGTCAAGGCACCAAAGCGTAGCAGAATATAACAAAACGAAACGTCTATGTAGTCCACCCATCCAAGCACTTGGCTCTTCACATCAATCGTATCCAACGTCAAGAGGGGCCGAGACAAACAGAAATGTCGCAACTGGCCTGAGAAAAGGATGCTGGTCGATCCGGCTTGTCTAAGCCGTCGGTTTGCGCAGCTAACCCCTTCCCTCTCCGGTCGAGTCTGCAGGTCATTCAAGGTTGCGCGGCCGCCACGTAGGCTTCCCCAAATGTCCATCTTCTTCCAGCGTCAGAAAAGCGGTTCATAGAGAATCGCAAAGAAGCGCAGTAGCCAGGTGGTGCAGCCCGGTCAGGCAGGGCCCGGGCTTGAAGCACCGCCGTTGCCTGCAAACTTCCATGTCTCGCTTTAGTCGGTCTTGGCCGCAGAGTCGGCCTTGGCACGCAGACCGGCAGAGCCCGACTGCGTGAAGTAGCGGCCGACGGTGGGCACCAGGAATGACCGGAAGATGAGCTCGGCACCGCTAGAGTGGTGGGAAAAACAACGAGTTAGCACAGCATTCTTCTGAGTGGTGGTACAATGCCGCTGACACAGCTCAGCTAGCACAAGCCCGAGATTGCGAAAAGAACAGGTTCGGAGCGCGCAGGAGGAAAAATGAAGCGTACCGGAAGTAGGGCAGAGACAGCCACAGTAGGAAGATGAACTTGAACGTGAAGTAGAAGGGGAACCAGTAGACGACGTTAACGAAGCTCTCGGCAACACTAGTTGGTTAGCACTCTGCGCACGATCGATGTACTTTTTTGGCTTTGGGGTGGAGTCTGGTTGGAAAAGAGAAAAAAGCCCACCTGAAAAAAGCAAAGACAACCCAGTAGGTCAGCCATTGCGTATCGTCGTTCTTGTTCGCCGAAAAGAGAGCCTCGAGCGAGAAGTAGCCGGGAATCACAAAGCCAGCAAAGTTCGTGAGGAGCTGGCCACCAAGATTGAAGATGATAAAAAACAAGTAGAGCGCGCCAAGGCCGAGCGCAGCATACGACTTGGGGACCGACGTGGTCTTCTCGAGGTTGTTGAGCACGGGGTACTTGGACAGCTGCGAAGAGGGCACATGTCAGCAGAATGTCCGGTGGTAGCCTTCCATCTCGCGTGCTGCCGCATGATCCTTCGCGAAGGGACCAGCGGAAGAGACCAGAAGGTGGAGGACGCAAAAGACTTCAGAGCACCGCCGTGGGGTCCTGGAGCTTGGGATAACTGACCTCGCTGTCCAGCTGTTTTAGATAGGTCTGGACACGTTCCTGAGGGTTCGACATCTTGGGTGATAGGAGAGCGGCACAGGGCGTAGGCAGCGGTTTGCAAAGGAGTAAAACTGTTTCCGTAAAAGTCTGATGGTAAATCTATGGGGAGAGGTCAGAGACTGTGATCTTGCGCGGCGCACAAAAACAGAACCAAAAAGGACACCGTACGGAGTACGGAGTATTTGGGACAAATATGGTAGACAGGGGTCAAAGTGGAGAGCTGATAGCAAGATGGAATGGAGAGTGCGAGCATAAACATCTTACCTGCAAGTGTTGAAGCTGCGGAACAACCAAACGTTGAGAAGACCTGAGAATGACGAAGTTGAAACAGAAGAGACGGGGGGAAAGAGGCACGATGAGGAAAGGGAGTGGGAGGCAGAGATAAGTGGAAAAGGTGGGAAGGGTAGTGTGGCCAGAAAAGACAGGAGGCCTGGGAAAATGCTTCAGCTGGAGCTTTGGCGCACTGTACTCCGTAAGCTTCTTGGCCGAGACGCAAGGATGACGGAATGGTAGCGGTGACGTCTTCGGTACAGTGCCTTGACGGGCGTTTCAGCACGGGCAGATCGCGGTGGAGTGCTGTTCAGCTGAAGTGTTACAGTGCATGAATGATCGATACGGTAATGCGCACTGCCGCATGGCTGCCTCGTTTCTGGGGCGTCAATTTTGACAGAGAGGATCCGGGGTACCGATACGCGCTTCGACCACCTAATAACAGGAGAACTAGTGTACCTGTACCTTCTGGGACGTCCAATCAGAGACCACAGGCCGCGTGACTCGGCCGTCAAACTGTGGGGCGCTGCTTTGTTGTGGGTGGCTGGAAAGGTGTTTTGGTTTCCCTTGGAGACAAGCCCGGGTATTTTGTTAGCCCACCAAAATCAAAACAAATCAACCAAACAATACCTTCATTTTTCTCCTCGCATCCACCGCTGCCTGAAGCGAATCCCAGCCTTTTCCTCTCCACGCGCCACCCGCAGCCGGCTTCACCTCACAACCATCCCGAGCAGTTCCTCTTTGTGCATTGCTTGTCCTTTCGGCACCCATAAGACTCCCCTTTGGATAATTACGACGGCGGCTTCGGGGCGCGGCTGCGAGCGATTTTCCACTGTTTTCCTTTTGTTTTCCTTTCGTTCCCCCCCTGCTCCGGCCTCTCCCTCCTCTTCTTTTGGCAGACAATATCGGCAAAAACTCCGAGAGAGATCAAAACATTGGAGAAGCACTGGCATAAACATCAACAACCACTACGGGTATCGCAGCAAGCCACAAAAGGTAACGTTCGCCGGCCCTCCTCGTTTTGTGTTCCCAACGTCCTTGTTTCTGTTTTCTATCCTCAATTTCTCGTTCTTGTCTTCAATTGCTACCATCCCCCGCCCGGTCTCGATCCTTGGTCTCTTGTCCTCACTATCTTTGCCCTCTACCCTCCCATGCACAGTCCAGTCCTCTGACTACTACGCAGCTGCACACACAATGGCCACCGCCCCCACAATGGCCAACGACATTGCAGAAGCACGGCGTCGCTCGCATTCACGCGCCTCGACCAGCTCCATTCATAGCAGCAGCACGCAGCCCAACATGGAACAGACCTTTGCCGAGCTCTACTCCGCCAGTCCGTGGCTGGACGATGCCGACCACCGCAACCCTCAGGCCAGCCAAGTCTCCAAGGCCGCCCTTGCCGGTGGGCATCCTTTGACGCCCGACGAAATGGTCATGCAGGCCGCAACCCAGATCCAAGAAAACTCCGAGTACGCCAGTCTCAATGCCTCTATGGCTTCCTCCGTCGGCGGCGCGACGCAATCTTTCCACCATTCTGTTGGCCACGCGAATGGCCTCAGCCGCCAGCAGCCGCTCCCAGGCGACAACAGCTTCGGCGCGGACACGAGTTATAGTGAACTCGACAGTAAGATGGCTCTCGAAAGGGATGGCAATGATGAGGCCGACTCGTCTGCTGCGGCCAGCCTCGCTCCTGGCGCTTCCAAGCTGTTGCGTTCTAGTGCAAACAACGAGTTGGAAATGCGCCAGCTCTTCAATGCCAACAGAGACCGCAACTTGCAGGACGTGGCCGAAGAGCTCCATGGAAACGAGCGGGGCCCCAACTCGGAGCGGGCGCGGCAGGTCTTTGCTATGCTATGGTAGGTTGCCACCTGCGTTTCTGCGGCCGCTGTCGTGCTTTGGATATCTAACTGTCTGATTAGGATCAACCAAGTGTGCTCCAAAGGCAAGGGGTCCGTCCCACGCGGCCGTGTCTACGCCAACTATGCCTCGCGGTGTGCTACGGAGCGTATCACCGTCCTGAACCCAGCGAGCTTTGGCAAGTTGGTCCGCGTTCTTTTCCCTGGCCTGAAGACGCGCCGGTTGGGCGTCCGCGGAGAATCAAAATACCACTACGTCAACTTTGCCCTGGTTGAGGATGAGGCCGATCTGCACAACTCGCCAAGACTACAATTGTCTATGCTAGATAGCGCCGACTTCTCGCAGAATCTCTCCACTACCAGGTACGATGGTCGGCTTCGACCTCATACGGATGTTTAAATGCCCTGTGTCTAACATATATTCAGTAGCAACAATGCGCCGGTCACACACGGTCTACCCATCGCGGGCATGTTTTCATCAGCCGGATCGTCGGAACAGACGCAGGACAACCAGACCGCCCAGGCTGGTAACCCGAGCCGACCAGACGAGCAACAAAACCAGCCCAGTCGCCAATGCGTCCCGCAACAACCGTTCCATCCGCAGCATTTTCAACCACGGTTGCATCAGTATCAGCAGGTGCAGCCTTCCGCGTCTGGTGACTACGTCCAGTGTCTCTACAACCAACCCGACGCCGTCGGTATAGATCAGCTGAACGCTACCGCCATGAGCAAGACGGTCCAGAACCTCTTCCTTGCTTCCAGTGCCGACGCAGAGCCATTTTCGCAATCGGACCCTCTTATTCTACCACGTCTTGACTCTTTCCTTCCTAGCGGAACTGACCCGGACGCAGCAAAGTCGCTTGCTGCTCTTTACCGAGCACACTGCACGTCGCTCGTCGAGTGCATTCGGTACTGCAAGGAAAAGACGTTTTTCCATCTTTTCACGTCCTTCCATGGAACACTCACGATGCCGGTTCAAAAACTTTTTGGCAACCCGTCTGTGGCCCCTTGGATCGAGGAATGCGACTTTGTCCTGTACCAACGTATGATGCGCATCATCTCTGGCTTGACACTGCAAGTCGTGCCCAAGCCCGTGCTGGATACGCTCCGAAATATCTCAGAGAGACTTGTGGCGCATATTCGAGAGTCGTTTCAGGGACAGCCAGCGCATGTTATTCGGGCAAAGGAAGCCCCCGCTACCATTTTTGCCGGCCTGTTGGATCGCGCATTGCGTGTTAATTTGACCGCGCACGCCGCCGCCAACATGCTCTCCAACCCTGCAAATCGTGACCAGATGTACCTCGACTGGATCACCCTTGTGCGGGTCCGCAAGGTTGCCGAGTCTGTCCCGGCGCGCGGCATGGACGACGTGGTCAACCTGTTGGTCTCTCAGCTGAGGGATCTTCTTGACCCTGTCGACGTCTCTTGGGAGGTGGAGTCGCTGACAGTGTACGGTGATTATGCGGCCCGCAGCGGGAGGCGGCCTGGGAGCGGACGTGCAGCCGATGGCGGCGCGTCCAACGTGCTCGAACGTTGGGTCAACCTATTGCAGTCGCTGCCGAGCAACTTCCCCTATGCGTCGCACAGAGACATCGTGTGGTGTGTGCAGCGAGTTGGCACCGCGGTCATGCGCGATCTGACCATCCAGCAGGGCAACAGTTTTGGGTCCTGGTGGGTGACGAAGTGCTGGATCGATGAGATGGTGGCCTTCCTCGCGGAGCAAGGCGGCTTTCTGCGGCAAACATCCACACGTCAAGACGTGGTCAACAGCAACCATGGCAACGCAGTGCCACAGAAGAACGCACCATTTGGCCGGGACCTCAGTCGCCAAGGCCCTCGGTACAGCGGCGGAAGTGATGATTCGAATGCGCCGCACATTGCACGGTCACAGCCCGACCGAGCGCCATTTCCGTCAGGTCCGGGCCAAGCAGGCTCAGTAAACGGTCACGAATCCCTCAGCCTGGGAAACGGGAGCCATGATGACAGCGGAATCGGCATCCGTACGCCAGACGAAGACTTTCCGATTGAAAAGTACACCTTCTCGACGAATGAGAGCCAAGAGCTAATGGCCGGTTCGGGCCTGCACTAATATTACGCATGCACACTTCCTACAGAGAGGAACGGAGCACTTTGGTATAGAACGCGTCTCGCAGAAGGCAGTTGCCCGAACTGCCTCTCACAAGTGCTTTTGTTTACCGGTTTCTTGGGCGGTGTTGTTGTTTATTCCCCTGTTGATTGGTTGCGTTTTCTTTTGGGTTTCTGTCACCATTGTTTTATTAGCTTTTGGAGTTGGAAGGCAGTGGGTTCTTTTATTTTCAAGCTCTTCTGGTTTTCAAACAGCACCAGCATCGTCCGATGCACGACTGGATGAAGGAACGACAGTTCTTACGCGGCTGGGAAAGGCGGCTCTAGCTTTTTCTGGTGGAGGGACACAGCACAGGGACTGGGTTGCAACGGCGCACCAAGGGAGGGGGTGCACAAAAAGAATACCTGGGACAGGGTACAAAGGCAGGAGGTATTGATGGTGGACTATTCATTTTGCATCCGTATCTTTTGCTTAATTTTGGAAAGACATTCCTTTTCGTTCAGGGGCGTCCAAGGCAACCAATGCTTTTTTATACGGAGTACGGAGTACTGAGGCGCCGACTGGAGCGCGAACCTTGCTTGACGATGCCATACTTGAGTTGCCTTTGATGTCTACGGAATACTTATGGAGTTGTCCATGAAGTCCTCTTCTTGCTGGTATACTTAGTCTTTGAGGAGAATATCACCACACTTGTCTCAAACTGCCTTCTCTTTTCTTTCGTAAGATATAGCTTCCTCTGTCTTTCGTCTTCCTTTTCCTTTTGGATTCGTACGGAGTGCCGAGTATCCTACCACTGTTGTACGGAGTAGGAGTCCAGAACATCGGAGTGCGGATGATTAGCTCAGTTCCCCAGGCGGGGTTAGCAACGGCTAGGCCCCATACGCTTAGCATTAGCATGTGAATCGGCGTTTCTGGGGCTGAACGAAACTACAAAGGCTCCTCTTTCACGTGCGTCAGCATAAGAAGGAGGATATCTGCAGTTGTCGCTCTGCAGTTTGACAAACGTTTCTTGCTTTGCCACTCGACTCCTTCACTGCACGCTCTACCAAAACAGTTTTACTCTTGCTTCACAATGGTCAAGGTCACCGAGGGCACGTTCAAGGTCAGCGACCAAGAGCTATACACCAAGACATGGCTGGTAAGGCAAACATCCACCCCAAGTTGACGCCAGGGCTACAGACCTGTGCTGACACGATCTCTACCGGTTGATAGCCCGACGGCCCTGTGCGCGCAAAGCTCATCATCGTCCACGGCTTCAGCGACCACATCGGCTGCTACTGTGAGTTCTTCCCGACGCTGGCGGAGCGCGGCATTGCAGTCTACGGCTTCGACCAGCGCGGCTGGGGCCGCAGTGTCAAGACGCCGGCCGACAAGGGCCTGACGGGCGGCACGGACACGGTGCTGAGTGACATTGCCGCCTTTATCCAGCAGCACCTGGGCAACAGCGACGGCGATGGCGACGTGCCGGTCTTTGTGCTGGGCCACTCGATGGGCGGCAACGAGGTGGCCACGCTGCTGGCGGCGCAAGCCGGTTCGGAGGTGGAGACGTCTGTGATCAAGCACGTGCGCGGCTGGCTGTTTGAGGCGCCCTTTTTTGGCTGGCCGGCTGGCGAGGCGCCAAGTGCTCTCAAGATCGGTGCCGGCCGCCTGGCAGGCCGCTTCCTGCCGCACTTTCAGCTCAAGCACAGCATCCCCGTGGCTTACCTGAGCCGCGACGAGGACGTCAAGGCCGCCCTGACCCAGGACACGCTGTGCCACGACACCGGCACGCTCGAGGGCCTGGCGGCGCTGCTGGACCGCGTCAGCGACATTGCAGCGGGCCGCGTGCGTCCCGGCCCCAGCGTGCGGAGCATCTGGGTCGGGCACGGCGACGCCGACCGCTGCACAAGCTTCGACGCCAGCAAGACGTGGTTCGACGAGGCGGCGGCCGGCGTGCCGGACCGGACGTTCCGCAACTACAGCGGGTGGCTGCACCAGCTGCACGCGGAGCCGCCGGCGGACCGGCAGGTGTTTTACCGGGAGGTGGGCGACTGGATACTGGAACGGGCCAGCAGTGGTGGCGATACGGCGGCGTTGGCCCCAGAAGAGGCAAAGACGGAAGCAGAGCCGTCTACGGTGGCAGCAGATTCCAAGCTGTAAGGGTGATGGGGGTGAGCTCATTTTGTGTTTCTCATGAATGTTTCGTGTTTCTGCCAAAGGCCTGAATTTTGACTTTTATGAATCGATGCCATGGCTGTGTCCCGATGGAACAAGAAGTAGACGGGTATGGCATGGTCGTTGAAGGAGAGTTTTGCAGGGAAAGGAGTATGGATCGTTGTCGTTCAACCGACCGGCCAGGTGCTGACAGCTGGCAGCACTCAGACCCATATTTCCCCGCCGTCTCCATAGCTCAGGCAAAAGCTTCTGACCAACGTCGACTGCTATCTCCCCCTGCAAGGAACATATGCGAGACACTTTACGAACAAACACAGACACGAATAGATGATGGCTGCGCGACAGTCCTAGTCAACGTACAGAAGCGCAAATGGTCTGTGTCGGCGAAGCACCTCTTTCCATTGCGTCGTGCTCGGGCGGCAGCAGACGCGCTTGAATTGGGAGAATCGAGCAGCGTCTTTTCATCTTCTTCGTCCTCTTCCCTTCTCTTACAACACTGAGCAACGCGACAACTCGTCAACGACACAATGTCCCGGACGTACGACATCCAGGGCGGCCCGCAGCCTGGCCCCCGCCCTGGCGTAGGCGTGCCAAGCATCAGCATCCTCGACGCACTCAAGGCGACAGAGTTGTTGGACACGAAGCCGATCCTGCCGGCAGGTAAGAGCAAAACCACTCTGTATCTCTAGAAATCATTGTTTGGAAAAGGTGGTCCTAACCTTTGTTGTCTATGCACAGAGATCTTAGCTACGATCATCGACTACCTCCCCGTGCCCGACCAACTTCGCTTTGCTCAGGCCAGCCACCGAATGCGCGAGATGGTGTACGACGATACGCGATGGGTCGCAAGGCTGCAGAGCATGGACGCCTGGAACGAGGTGGAGGCGCGGAGGCGTTTCGAGGAAGCCGTGGCGAGACGGCGGCGCGACACAGCAGCAGCTGCAGCAGCCGCCGCGGCCTTGGCAGGAGCGAACACGGCCAATGGAGCGGCGGCAGTTCCAGGCGGGCCAGCACCAGGCGGAGGAATGAGGCAGGCCAGCGGGAGCGGGAGCGGGAAGAGCGGTGGCACAACGCTCTTTGATGCCTCGCTGGAGGAGGAGCGACGGCGCCAGCTGCTGCAACTGCAGCAACAACAAGAAGAAATAGAACGCCAGAAGGAACAGGAACGACAGATATTGGCACAAGCGCGCGACGGCTTCGAGACAATGTCCGTTGGCAGCGGCGTCGCTGCCGCCGCGAATACTGCATCGCCTTCGACGGCAGCGACGGCAGCAACGGCAGGGGCAGCGGCGGCAGCATCGAGTCCGCTACAAGACGCAGATGCGCTGCTGAGCGTGTTCAAAGACGTGCAGAGCGTGCGCGGCCATGCGCGCGAGGAATACGGCAAGGTCTACGGCGCATTGGCCCCCTTCTACTGGGACCTGCAGCGATCCAAGAGCCACGCCGACCCGGCCGTGTTCAAGGTGTTCCGCGACCCCGAGCGACAGGCACAGATGCTGGCCAATCTGCGCCGGTTTGCGCAGAGCGACTGGGCGCAGGGCTGGCGTCCGCGCGAGGAGAAGCTGACTTCGATGATGAGCATCTTTGAGAGCGCCGTGCTCCGCGAGTTTGAGCAGGGCTACGAGTTCTGGGACGTGGACGGGCGCATGCACAAGTACGCGCATGTGCTGGACCTGCTAGGCGGCAGCACGGCCGGCGTCGACCTGTTCATCCAGAAGCATCCCATCTTTGACGACCAGGAGCTGGCCGCCTGCAACGTCATGGACTGCATCCACCTGGCACCGCGGGCGGCGGTGGCGGCGTCGGCGTCCGGCGGCCCTGAAAGGCAGATCACGCTCGACCCGTCGCGGGCCTTCTTTGCGCTGCTGACGCGCAAGGTGAATGAGCAGAGCCGCGTCATTGGCCGGATCTTCCCACGGCCGGGCCGTGTATTCTGGGCGCTGGTCGACCGCGTGCGCGAAGAGGTCATCATGGAGTACATCACGCCGCTGCTCGACGAGACGCACGAGCACAACCTACCGGCCTATCTCACGGCCATGTCGGGACTCTTTGAGCAGTGCGTCCAGTTCTTGAAACAGCTCGAGCCGCCGCCGCCGCCAAACGCCGGTAACAAAGAGCGCCTGGCCGATGCGGCGGCCGAACTTCCCGCGTCTTCCGGGAACGGGGCGCTACTTCGCGACAGGCTGAAGCAAAAGCGGCGAAGCACAATGACAGGCCGTAGCGGTCCTCAACGATTGGGTGCCGGCGGCGACAGCATTGACGACGACAACGACTACGGCTACGACGACAATGTCGAGGACGTGGATGCCTGGCGGCCGCGGGCTCGGCTCCGCAAGGTCCGGGAGTTGGCGTTCAAGACGTTTGAACCGCACCTTGACCTGTACCTGCAGGAGGAGCTGGACTACTTTACAAAGTACGCAGAGGCGGCGGTGCTGGACTGGGACAAGAAGCTGTCGGAGCAGGATGCAGATGTCGAGTCGTTTTACATGGCCAGCTTCAACCGGCAGGAGGTCAAGAAAGACTTTTTGAGCTCCTTCAAAAAGGTGGTCATGATGCCGGTCACAGTTCTGCCCGGTCTGCCAGGACAGCTCATCAACCCCTTTGGCGGGACAAAGGTAAACGACGCCAGTTTTTCCCAGCAGCAGCAGCAGCAGTCGGCGACGACAAGCACTGTTGTTTCTGGCCGCGGCACGCCGAACCCTCTAGCGCAGCTGCCCGACAAGGCACCAGACGACGAGCTGGCGGCCAAGGCGGCGCTGATGACGTCGCGGCTCGAAGGCATCAAGTCGCTGTTCAGCCTCGAGATGGCGTTGAATCTGGTGCACGCAGCCAAGACAAGTCTGGGCCGCGCCGCCGTCTTTGTGCAGCTGGGCGGGCAGGCTGCCGGCGAGGCGCGCGAGCAGTGCGAGACCATCTTCGTGGTGCTGCTGCGCATTTTGGGCAACGGCCACGTCAAGCAGGGCTTTGATCGTGCCGTCGATCACCTGTCGCAGTACAACCCGCGTGCCGTGAGCAAGCCGGCGGGAGGTGGTGGTGGCGGGGGCGGGGGCGACGACGACAAGACAACGGACGGCGCCACCGCTGCTGCTGGTGACGGCGGCGTGGCGCCGTTGATGACGTTTATTGAGCTGGTCAACGTGGGCGACCTGATCTCTCAGATGATCGATGTGTTTTACGAGCAGCAGCTGGCGGGGCCCAAGATTGCCGACCGCAACGACTTTCTGGACCCGGCGGGACTGGCCAAGAAACGGTTTGAGCAGATGATTGACGAGAGCGTGGCCGCGGGTCTCAACAAGGGCATTGACGTGCTGATGGACGAGGTCGAGTACATTTGCGCGACCACGCAGAAGCCGACAGACTACTACCCGGAGGCGGCCGAGGCGGTGGCGGAGAGCGGCCTTTTCTTCCTGAACGGTGTGGGCGGCAGTGGTGGTGGACTGTCGACGCCAAAGTCGGGGGGTGTCACGTCAGGGCCGACATCGCCAGCGGCAGCAGCAACAACGGCGTCAACAGCCCCGACAGCTTCGGCATCCGCATCGGCATCCGCGTTTGACACGTTTGCGGTCGGCGACCTGGGCCCGACGCCGACGGCGCAGCGCGTCGTAGCGCTGGTGCAAGGTCATACGAACATGCTCAAGGGCAGCACGGAAAAGACAATGCTGGACGTGTTCAACGGCGAGGTGGGCCTGCGGCTGTTTACGGCGGTGTGCAAGCACCTGAAGCGGCAGCGTGTCAGCATGGCCGGGGCGGTGCACGTGATCGCGGACATGACGCTGTACTTTGACTACGTGCGCACGCTGCGCAACGCGGACCTGCTGGCGTATTTCCGGGCGCTGCGCGAGCTGAGCCAGCTGTACCTGATCGACGCACGGCACCACGCCAAGGAGATGGCCGTGATCATTGCGGACAGCGACCGCTTTGGCGGCGTGTTCCGGGCCGAAGAGGTGTACGAGTTTGCGGAGCGGCGAGCCGACTGGTACCAGGTGAAGCGGGACGTCGAGCGGGCCATGTACGGCCTGGAGTGTGCAGTGATGTAGATGGGTATATACGAGGAGATGTCAGATGACTGAGTCGTTGAGGTGATTTTGAATAAAACCCGGGGTCAGCTACCTTACTCATGAGCTATAAATACATGCCGTAAACGCCTTGACCGTTCATTGCTCGTCCGCTTCTTCTGCCTGTGCTCCTCTTACTTCCTGCCACCAAAGTCGAGCCGTCGGGCCACCTTGGCGCCGCGGTCGGCCTCGTCGCCTACCTGTCCGGGCCGGCGCTTGAGGTCGGCGGCGGCCTTGGCGGCCTCGCGCTCGCGCTCCTTTTTCTTGTCGGCGTCGGCGACGTGGCGCCGCGGCAAGTCCTGCGTGGGGGTCGGCTGCGGGTCGGCGTGCCACCAGGGGTGGGCGAGCATGGCGCGGGCGGTGATGCGGCGGCGGGGGTCGAGGACGAGGGTGCTGATGAGCAGGTCGACGCCGTCGGGGCCGACGGTGCCAAAGGGACCGAGGAAGGCGTCGCGACCGGGCACGGGGTAGGTACGGTCGGTGGGCACGGTGTAGGCGTCGAGGCGGGAGACGCCGGGCCAGTTGTCCTCGGTGGGGGTGCCGAGGGCGCGGCAGATGAGGGAGATCTGCTCGACCTCGGTGTTGCCGGGCAGGTAGGGGTTGCGGATGACGAGCTCGGCAAAGACGAGGCCGACGGACCAGACGTCGACGGCGCCGGCGTAGTGGCGGGCGCCAAACAGCAGCTCGGGCGGCCGGTACCAGCGCGTCACCACATTGGCGGTCATGGGGTGGTAGGGGTCGGCGCAGGCACGGGCAAGGCCAAAGTCGGCGAGGCGCAGGGCGCCGTCGGCGGCCACCAGCAAATTGTTGGGCTTGATGTCGCGGTGCAGCACGGCGCGGTCGTGACAAAAAGCAACAGCGCGGCATAGCATGCCCATCCAGGCCTTGATGTCGGCGGCGCCGTAGCGCACGGCCGCCGTGTCGCGGATCAACATCTCCAGGTCGCCGCGCGGAAGGTGCTCCAGCACCAGGCACAGGTTCTGATCGCGCGTGCTGTACACGCCGTGCAGCCGCACAATGTGGTCGTTCCCCCGCAGCTCCTGCAGGAACTTGATCTCGCGCACCGCGTCCGGCGCGATGCCGTCGCTGTACTCTTTCTGTACCTTGATCTTCTTGATCGCCACCAGCTGCGTTGGGTCTGCCCGCAGCCGGCCCTCGTACACCACCGCGTACGTGCCCTCGCCCAGCTCCTTGCCGCGGATGTACTTGTTCTTCTCCTCCTCGTTTAGCCGCTCGGCCACGTCCATCGTGATGTGGTGCCGGTGGTGGCTGTGATGGTGGTGGTGCGAGTGGTTGGGCCCGGCCGCTGGCGGCCTGTCACCAGCAGGCTTGACGGCGGCGGCGGCAGCGGCCGTAGAGCTGGCAGAGTCCTCGGCGGATCCTGCCGCCATGCCTGGACCGGAGGCCTCGCCTCGAGGCGTGCCGTCGTTCGAGCGTGTCGGAACTGGCCGTGGCGACCGGCCCGAAGCTAGCCGTGACGAGCCGGGCGATGGTGCCAGAGCATCCTTTGGAATGGCAAGTAGCGGAGACGCACTCATGGTCGGGCGTTTGCAGCGGGCGGCTGGTCGTCGACTCGTCTTGGTGTCAGGACGCCGTCGTGGAGCAGTCGCGATGTTTTTGGTTGTGTGATGACTACCTACCTGTTAGACTAGGATGACTAAGACTTGACTCAAAAAAGAGCGTCATTCAGAAAACCCGAAACCCGCCTATTTTATGGCGGGTCTCTAGTAGCGTTTGGTATCTCCAAAGGCTACACGCGGCTAGCTGCGGACATCACATCACCCCGGAGTCAGAGTCGCACTCGATATAAAAGGGCTGTTTATTACAATACCCTATTCCTGCTTCTTCTTGCTTCCTTGATGATAATCTCCAACACCATCAGCAGCATGTTGAACCAACAGGCACTGTCGAGGCTTCTGGTTGCTCTGACACAGAGCGCGCCGTCTCGGCTCTATCAGTCAGTTCCCACCTGGGCCTGTGCCTCACGGAGAGCAGGCGGTCGTGACCAGAGACGGTGGCTTTCAAGAACGTCCGTACCCCTCGTAGCATCGGAGTCGACGGCAACAGCAACGGCTGGCGTATCGGAGCCGGTACCAACGCGCTATAGCATCACCCTCGACGACATCCAGGCCCGTCGGGAACGAGACGGCCGGCTCGTCGCTGGCACTGCCGCCGTCGCCGACATCAACTCGTTCAAGACGTATGCCGACTGGCACATGCTGCCAAAGGCACGGCGCTGGGACCATCATCTCAGCACCGAGAGTGCATCTCGTGAGCCCTGCGTCCTGAAGCAAGCAGCTAAGCATCTCAAAAAGCCTGGCCTGATTTCTCTCGGCGGCGGCCTGCCGTCGCCTGAGCACTTTCCTATCCTCTCCCTCAGTATCCGCGTCCCCACTGGATACAGCGGCTTCACAGACGCTGCGGCGGAATCCGAGGACGGCGGCGCCACCGTAACGATGGGGAAGTACGACGCATCGCAACCGCAGCCACCGTATGCATCTGCCGGAAACAGTGGCCCCGTCGGCGACTACGACTTGTCCATTGCGCTCAACTACGGCCAGTCGGCTGGCTCGGCACAGCTGCTGCGCTGGGTCACGGAGCACACCGAGCTCGTCTGCCAGCCGCCGTATGCCGACTGGAGCACCTGTCTTACCGTAGGAAGCACCGGGGCGCTGGAGCAGGCCCTGCGCATTTTCTGCGATCGTCAGCGCGGCGACGTCCTGCTGACGGAGACGTACAGCTTCTCGACGGCTCTGGAAACCGCCGCGCCACTGGGCATCCGCGTGCGCGGCGTCGCCATGGATGAGCAGGGCCTGCTACCCGAGAGCCTCGATGACCTTCTATCGGGATGGGACGTGCGAGCCCACGGCGCACCAAAGCCGCATCTCTTGTACACGGTGCCGAGCGGCCAGAACCCCACCGGCGCGACGCAGGGCGCTGCACGCCGGCAGGCCATCTACAACATATGCAGGCGCCACGACGTGTACATTCTCGAGGACGAGCCGTACTACTTTCTGCAGCTGCCGCCCTACCAGCGCAACCACCGACCGGCCGCCGCTGCCGCACCGAGCCAGCTGCCACCCCTGCAGTTTCTACAGTCGCTGATCCCGACGTATGTGAGCCTCGACGTCGACGGCCGCGTGATGCGCATGGATTCCTTCTCCAAGGTGCTGGTGCCTGGCTCGCGCATGGGCTGGATAACAGCGTCGGAGCAGATCATCGAGCGGTTTGTCCGCCATGGTGAGGCCTGCAACCAGGGCCCGTCTGGCTTTTCACAGGCCGCGCTGTACCAGCTGCTCGAGCGCACCTGGGGCCATGGCGGCTACCTGGCGTGGCTCGCACAGCTCCGCCATTCGTACACGAGGCGCCGTGACATTCTTCTCGATGCCTGCCAAGACCATCTCCCAGCAGACATCGTGAGCTGGAACCCCACGGCCGCTGGCATGTTTGTGAGTAGTCTCTCCCCTTGCTTTTTGGTTCCCCCCTTCCCCCCCAGCGCTACCCCAGGCCTAACGACTTTTGAAATACTCCCAGCACTGGTTGAAGGTTGACCACACCCGCCATCCCGATCACAACACGCGCGGCATCCTCGAGCTGGAGGAAGACATCTTCGACCGCTGCATCGATAAAGGCGTCCTCGTGGGGCGTGGCTCTTGGTTTGCCGCGGAGCCCAACCGGCCGCCGGCAGGCCTCTTTTTCCGCACGACCTATGCCGCAGCGTCTGCCGAAGCAATGACCGAGGCGGTTCGCCGCTTCGGTGACGCTGTTCGGGAAAGCTTTCGACTGTAGAGGTCAAGGAGAGGATGATTATGACCAACACGAGCACTCTTTAGCGGCACGAGAGTTAATGAAGTAGGAGTACAATATCACGATTGCATGAAATTCAAGTCTTTCCAAATAATCACACCTTTGATGTCCCAAGTGGGATGACTGTTCCTTGCGCCCATTTCCTTCCCACCTTAACTTGTTTCCTCCCATATTTTTTCTTGTTATCGTAATGGCTCGTCTTGTGGACTTGTTCACTGTGTCTTGCCCGACTCATAAAACGAAACCATAACGCCATCGCAAGGTTGCAGCACAATATCAGCCTTCAGCCTCGGCTTCCCCCCGTCGATAGGATCCATATGGCTTTCGACAGACTCGAACTTCTGGAACAGGCGCACCAGCACATAGCCCATTTCCGTCAGTGCAAATTGCTGCCCGATACAGATCCGCGGCCCGCCGTTGAAGGGAATATACTGCCACGGCCGCGGCTGCCATTGGTACCAGCGCTCAGGGTCGAACACGTCCGGCCCGGGCAGGTTCGCCGGATACAGGTCGGCCCGCCGCTGCATCACAAGCGTGGAGTAACCAATGGGCGTGTCCTTGGTGATTGCAATCGGATCCAAACCGTCGGGCCCGCCGCCGCGCGGCAGCGTGGTATCGTGCAAGGCCAGCCGCACGTTGAAGGGCACGGATGGATATAGACGCAGCGTCTCGTTGAGGACGTACTGTAGGTACTTCATGGCCTTGAGGTCGGCGTACGTCGGATGCCGGTACTCGCCGTGACCCTCAACACCAACAACCTGGGCGATCTCCGCGCGCAGCCGCCGCACGCACTCCGGATGCCGGCCAAGCTCATAGATCGCCCATGACAGCGTGCCCGCGGTCGTGTCCCGCCCGGCGAGCAAAACAGCCATGATCTGGTCACGGAGCACCTTGCGGTCGCGCGTGAACTGGGCAAGCGCGTGCAAAAAGGTGTAACGGCCGCCGCCTCCAGTGGCGCCGTCGTCCTCGGTATCGTGAATGTTCTTCTGCAGCTCCTCTGGCGTCAAGCGCAAGGTCCGCTCGATAAAGGGATTGATAAAGTCATCCAGAACACGCAAGCCCCGGTTGTACGAGCCACGAGGGATGAAGGTGTTGGCCGGGCCCGTGCGACTTATGAGGCTCTGGACCCGCTGGACCTCGTTGAAGGCCTCGGCAAACTCCTGGCGTGGGGTGCTGTTTTGTGTGAGCAACAAGAAACAAGGAGACAGGCACCATAGAGGGACAACTCACGTCAATGACTGTGTGTCTTTTCCGAGGAGGAAGTCGGTGGCCACGTCCAGCGTGTAGCGGAAAAAAAGGTTGCTCATGTCGATGACGCGGCCGTTGGCAGACATCTCGGACATATTCTTGCCGTTGGCGCGGGCCGCCAGCGCAGCACCGGTTGCCGCAGCATCGCCGCCGACGGACATGGCCGTGAAGAGGATCTGCAAATGGTTCTCAAACGTGTGCAGGTCCGACACACGATCCTTGATGAACTGCGGCCGGAGCAGCTGCCGGCTATCATGCCAGCGTGCGCCATCCGTCGCGAAGATGCTATCACCTAGGAAGGGTTCAAACTCGCGGTGGAACGGCTCGCCCTTGCCATAGTCCTGGAACTGGGTGGCCAGGATGGCTTTGAAGTTCTCGGGGTCCTCGGTAAAAATCACGCGGCGGCCAAGAACGCGGAACTCGGCGGTGTGGTTGTTCACGGTGCGAAACACCTCCTCCCAGTGCTCACGATTCTTGTGCTCAGAGGCGGCCTTCATGGTCTGGAAGACCAGATCAATGTTCCATGGGAGATAACCGTTCAACTTGGGTGCCCGGAGGCCGCCAGTCCGGCGCAGGCGGACCTCCTCATCGACACGGAGATAGACTGTATACAGCACACAGAGGCCGACAGCGATGAGTAGGGCGGATGTCCACGAGAGACGCGACAGGATCTCTTCGACTAGACCCATGGTGATGGTGGTGAGTTCGCAGTTACAGAGTCGAGTGAAAAACAATAAAATATTGTATGGTGGCAGGTTGATAAAAGTTATGGTTTCAGAGGGAAGGACGGCAGGAGAGCTCTATATGACGAGGAGAGTCTCCGCACCGTCTTTAAGACTGTCCTTTTGAGAGCATCACCGAGGTCCATCCAACAGGCTCGACCCAGTGGCATGTGGAACGCTGCCACAGTAATTTCGAGCACTATCGCAGGATACGACACGCAGCGTATGACGACAGGCGGGATGCCTGCCTGTTGCTAGTGTTGTACACGAACCGGCGCCTGCAGCCGGCTCGTTGAAAGGACGGACAGTAAGAGGTATGTTGCACATGTCGTCGGTGTTGGCGGAGCCTTTGTTGGCCCCGAGAAAGGGTATAAGGCATCAGCAGCAAGTGATCTGGGGTATTCATGGCTGAGTGGTGCCGAGGCGTAGCGTGCGGGGGAAGACTTAGTGTTGGATGGTGCACTTCGTCGATCGATTGAGCCGCAATGAAGAGGTGTGTCATTAAGCAAATATGCTTACATATGAAACTCGCCTGGCGAGCCAAAGTAAAAAGGACTACCCCAGAAAACTCAAAAGAAAAAGCCCCGAAAAACGTTGCGTCCCCGTGTGCGCACCTTCGATCAGTAGCCCGGTCCTGCTGGCAGAGAACACTCTGTTGAATTGTCCGCTTGCGTGCACCACACCATCTGCACCGGAGAAGCCATCACGCCCCGGTGGACGAGGCGCTCGCGCCATTCGTTCAGTCGCGGCGCTACCGTCAGCTGGCTGCGGTTCTGGCCTGTGACCGGGTCCCTGTTCCCTGACCACAGTACTTCGGCAGCTGCACTACCGCGCGGCCACAGCAGGCTGTCCAGATTCGTGCCGTCGACGGTCTCGCTCCATAGCGCTACCTCGCCGCCTAGAACAAGACTGGCGGCGTCCCCAGTGAGGCCAGCCGACTCCACCGGATCGTAAGAGTAGATCTGGCGCCAGCCCTTGTAAGGGTCGCACCAGTCTCCGAAGGGGTAGTATGTGTCGTAGGCTTCGCCGTTATCAAAGTTGATCCATTGGCTGCGGCCACAGTCCAGGTACCAGAAGTTGTAGTTGCTGTCGATGACCTGTAGGCCGCGCTGGGTCAAAGTCTGGATGGACTCCGAGCCAAGCCACGCCTGAACGATAGTGTCTTTGCCCACCGTCACGTTCCAGTCCAGCGGGATTTCTTCCCAGACAACCGGGGAGAGTCCATGTGCGCGAACACGCGCGTGGTTGGCGTCGATGAAGCGCTGCAGCAACGGCCGCAGCACCGACGTCGAATTGCTGTTAACACCTGGGTCGAGGCGCGAGTCATTGGCATTGAGCTCATCGCCGCCGGTGTGGAAATAGGCGGTGTACGGCGCGACGCGCGGCAGCAGGTCGGCAAACAACTTGTCGAGGAAAGCGTCAACGCCCGAGCTGTTGAGTTTGAAAGCACCACAAGGCGGCTCGGCACACCACCATGTATAGGGGAAGGCGTCGTAGGCGACAACCAGCTCCGGGTGTGACCATGCCAACGAGCCAATGTGGCCCGGCATGTCGATCTCGACAATTAGCTGGACGCCGCGGGCAACGGCGTAGCGCTGCAGGTCCTCGAGGTCTTCTGCACTGTAAGTCAGATCCGAGCGGTAGGCACCCTTGGCAGCAACTTCTGGTAGGGATGGGATCTCGAGGGGCCACGACTGCGAGTCGGTCGCGTGTAGGTGGAGGCGGTTCATCTTGTTCCAAGCAATCGCATCAATCGTTCGGTAAATGTGGTCGACATCGAACCAGTTGCGGGCGACGTCCATCAGCACGCCGCGGTGGGGGTACTTTGGCGCGTCCCTTATGTCAACAGGCGCATACGGCGTGTACCAGAACGTGCCCGCCGTGTGTTTGTAGAATAGCTGTACGAAGGTCTCCAGGCCGCGTAGCACGCCGGTTGTAGACGCGGCTGACAGCGTTGCCGTGCCAGCTGCGGATACTGTCAAGTTGTAGGACTCATCGACAGCACCGGCCTTGGGAAGGCGGCCTTTAGACGTGGCCGTTTTTGGCGTGGTAATTGTTAGACTCTTCAGCCACTTGTACTTCCCGCTGTAGACGTTAGGCTCGAAACGACCGAGCGAGTTCTTTCGATGCAGCTTCCATGGCACGAGACCATCTTGGAAAATGGCTGACAGAGCGCGAGACACGCCACCTTGCACGATCTGGCGGCCATTGTTGATATCGGCTGGCTCGTAGTCGTAGGTGTAGACAACCTGAGATTGCACAAGCAGACGGTTAGGGTTGAGACACTGATTATCCGCCACTGGGCAGGAGGGAGAAGAAGCACGAGAAGAAGCAGGGGAGAAGGAAGAAGAGGGGGAGGTAGAAAACAAGCGTACAGGTGCTCCATTGTATGTGATGGCAATGGTCTGGCTTATCAGCAGCGTCGTATTGCCCGTGGTAATGGACGCGGGAATTGGCCAGACGGCGACAACAGGTGATGCCAAAGCCAAGAGGAGGGGCGCGACGGCGACGATGTTTGAGAGCATCATGGAGGAGCAACGGATGGTGAAAAATATGTAAAGAAGGAGGAGAAAGGAAGTTGCCGAGGAGAGAAGGCGCAATAAAAGCACACTGGAGGAAAGAGCCACCGGGGAGGGAAGGAAAAGGCAGGCACGGTGTGTCTCTCGCGAGGAAGGAGCGAAGGTGCAATGGAAGAAGGAGAGACGCAAGGCTCGACTCAAGGAAAGCGCAGGCGGAGGCAAACGGCAGAAAGAGGAACGCGAGAGAGGGAAGCTGTCAATCCTGACCAATGCCGTTCTTTATGTATATGTTCTATCGACGAGCTCCAAGATCCGTGGCGGCAATTCATATATATTGCCAGAAGGCTGGGCAGAGTGTGGGTTGGCGGCTAAGCCGTGCATCAACACAACCAGCGCGGAAGGTGGAAGGAACAGGATGAGAGGGTTGTGAGAACCAGCGGAGGCAACCGAGTCTTTTCGGCGGCGCAACGTCGGTCACAGCAGTGTGGGTGGCTGCAATATGTGACGTTGTTGTCTCTAGGCGAGAGCGGACAGCCGCGGACGGTTGTCGTGACAGCCTTGTCGCGCAGAGCCGAAAAGCTTAAATTCGCCGAAGCAGAGCGACAGAGCAGCAGAACAGCAGAACAGCAGAATAGCAGACCAGCAGACCAGCAGAACAGCAGACCAGCTGAACAGCACGGACAATAGGAGACTGACAACTTTGTACTTGCGAGCGTGCGCGCAACGTTACGTCCGCAAGAGACAGGAGATCGTCGGCCAGTGGAGAATGGGGATGGGGTCAGGGCGTGGTGGTGGTGAGGAGAGGCTTGCGGGAGAGCGATGGATGACACACGGGGATGGCAAAGGGCAGCTGGAGGTCCAAAAGACGGTGTACAACATCTGACGATTAAATGGCGGCGAGCTTTCGCTTTCGAGAGACACTTGTCTCGACGCGCCGTTCTTCTTGCTTCTGTGCTTCGTCCTTGGTCTTTCTTCTCTCTACTTCCCAGGGTGGCTCAATGTCATAGCGCCCTTCGACCTGTGCAGATCTCGGATCCAGGGCTAGCTGCCTGGGTCCGAGTCTCGTCGAGTATGGTTTCTCCAGGCTGGGTGCCACGACTTAGGTCACAGCCTCGTTTCGCCGAAGCAGCGCAGTCCAGAGACGGGTTGCACGACAGTATCACGCCGTTTTCCCCAGCCACCACTCTGTCGGCAGACTGAGCAATGCTCCGTAGAATGTTGGACGCGTACGGCCCTGTGCGACTCAACCGCAGGAAGACAATGACGTTGGGGCGGGCAGAGGGCGCGGAAAGCAAAAATAGCCGTTAAGTGTCAAGTGGTTTGGAAGGTTGAAAGCGCCGTTTGTTGACTCAATAGCACAGCAGCACGCGCAATTGGCCCCTGACGCTAACCAATCAAGCACGGAACATGGCGCTCCAGCATAATAGCATTGGGTCTTATTAATATGGCGTCCAGGGAGGTCCGAGAGAACAAAGTGTATTACTCCAGTACCTCGATGATTTCAGGCATCCATTGAATAGTGGCTTTGTAATTTCTGCCTGAGGCAAAAATGCTTCTACCAGCTTCTAGCCACACACGTGACCAATTAGCCACTGGACCAATGAAAGCGCGTCACTATCACGCTAGAACAGACGCTGCTGCCAGGTCCTGGACAAATTTCGCCTCGAAAGGCGCATCACCAAAAAGCCGAACTGATCATCCTCATCCCGAACAAATTCTTCATCACCGACAACACGGGCAGTGGATTTTGCTTGATTCACTCTGATCGATTCTCTTGACTGGTCTCTTGGCGCTCTGGTACTGAGCTACTGCGGCACTACGCTACCTTTTGTTTCCCACGACCGACGACACCTTTTCTTTCCTCTACTTGTCTCTGAGGGACGGTTCGACGGTTCGACGGTTCGATATCAGTATCCTCGCGGACCTCCTCGATTTACTTGGGCGTTATCACCGATCGGTTCTCCCTCACAATGTCGGTCGAACTAGCAATGAACACGCCGCTGGCGGACGCTGTACAGCACGAGGTTCAGTTGAAGCTTGTCGACCTCGGCTGGGCGCCCAGCGATGCCAGCGACACCACGATGGCCGAATACCTGCTCTTGATGATCGTCAACGGCAAGACAGAAGATGAGGTAGCCTTGGAGCTGGCCAGTGACTTTCTCAATCTGAGCTCGGAGGACAGCAGCGCACGAGACTTTTCGAAATGGTTGTTTGAGACGATCAAGACCCAGAATGCGAGAATCAACGGCCCGACTTCGCCCGCTCAACAAGTTACCGCCGCATCCATCGCCGGCGGAGACCAGGACTTGGATATGGACCTGTCAGGAGGCGACAGCGCCGGTGACGTGAACGCGTAAGTTCTTTGTCTCTGCTCCTGCCGCACAACACATTTATCCCCTTTCCAAGTGACTGACACGTTGATAGACCGACAGGGCCAAAGGCAATGCGCAATGGGGCCGGAAACTTCCGCGGTGGACGCGACAAGCGTGTTATGGGCCAAATCAACCGCGCATTAGACCGCTCGGGTGACTCCGTTTTGCACCGCATCCGTGGCCAAGGTGGCCCGTCCGACCGAATCAACACGCACTCTCGTGGTGGTCCACTTGGCCGTGGTGGCAACAACTTCGGCGTTGGCCGGCAGCCACGGAATTTGAATGGACGAGCGGCCGCCAACTTCAACCATGCGCTCGCAGCCTCTGGCATGGGCGTTGGGGGACCACCCGCAATGCCGTGGATGGGTTCGCCCGGCCAACTCCCGATGCAGCCTGGCCCCATGGATGTCTATGCTATGCTCGAACAGCAGTCGCGCATGATGCAGAAGATGCAGGAGCAGATGATGCAGCAGAACCAGATGATGCAGAACAACCGGCGCGGTGGTCCGAACCAAAGCCGCGGCCGGCCTCTCTCTGATCGCATACAGCGACCGTACCAGAACGGCCAAAACAACCATAACAACCAAAACAACCAGATCTTTCGGAACGGGCAACAAGATATTGTGCTCGGCGAGAACGGCAGCGAGGCACATATGGTCGACAATGCGGACGGTGGCTCAAGCGCGACGGGCAACGGAGAAGGCGATGTCGACATGGGTGGCGAGACGCGGCGTGAGCCGACGAGCAACCCCGCAGAGACGTTGTGCAAATTCAACCTGCACTGCACCAACAAGGACTGCAAATTCGCACACCAGTCGCCAGCAGCGCCGCCTGGGCAGATAGTCGATGTGCACGAGGTGTGCAGCTTCGGTGCCGCCTGCAAAAACAAGAAATGCACGGGACGGCATCCGTCTCCAGCTGCGCGCACCGCACACCAGAGCGAGATGGACTGCAAATTCTACCCCAACTGCACCAATCCGCACTGTCAATTCCGCCACCCGGCGATGCCGCTGTGCCGCAACGGCGGCGACTGCTCGGTGCGCGGCTGCAAGTTTACCCACATTCAGACGATGTGCAAGTTCCGCCCTTGCACCAACCGCTACTGCACGTTCAAGCATGAGGAGGGCCAGCGCGGGACGTTTGCGGACAAAGTATGGACGGCAGATGGCAGTACGG
This sequence comes from Ophiostoma angusticollis, assembly GCA_019925545.1. Lineage (NCBI taxonomy): Eukaryota > Fungi > Ascomycota > Sordariomycetes > Ophiostomatales > Ophiostomataceae > Ophiostoma > Ophiostoma angusticollis. The sequence goes on from JADHKL010000028.1 coordinate 193,039, forward strand.
GCAATGGCAGCGTCAATGGAGACAAAAAGGAGCAGGAGCTACACATTAGCGAACGCAAGTTTGTCGACGAGTCTGCGCCGGAGGAGACGATCTTGCCCGGCGGTGCCGACAAGGAAATGACCAGCGAGGAGGCTGTGATCTCTTAGCGGAGCAGATCATCACGGGGCCATTCCAGCGGATCACTTGCGGCAATGTACGATTAAGATTGGCAAAGGAAAAAGGGAGGCGACCGAGGCTGCCAATGTGCCCCCAGTATGGTCAGGACGGCCAACTTTGGGAGTGGCGCGGGTGGTTTTGACTTGGTGTTGGTCGCGGCGGCAACTCATGTATTCCATGAGAAGCATTACTGTACTTTCTTGGGCGTTTAGAAATGGTTCACAAAAGGAGGACCACACGCGGGCGTTCAGTTTTGCTTCACTGGTATCTCTTGGAAATAGGATCACAGTTTTTGTTGATGTACCTGTACGGAGTATGCTCACATGTTGTACCATCCGGGCGCCTGGCGCTAGTGGTCACCGGCTAGAGCCGGGGCTCTTCTCCGCACAGCGCTTTGCCGATTGGTGGTGCTGATACCTCGCTGAGAAATGCTCTCCTTTTCGGCTTTCCTCTCCGACTCTGTAAACGGCGAACTCCCGCTGCCTCTTCAATACGCGCCGGCACCTACCCCGTCATGAGCACCGACATTGTCGGCCGCGCCGCTGCCACAGAAGACGTCTCCAAGACCGACGACAGCCCCGTCAACACTCCGCCGCCTAATTCATCCCTCGCCGACGACCTCGCCGCCAGCATCCGCTCCTTCCGTAACGAATCTGCCACCGACGACGGTATCCACAACAGCACCTACGACACTAACGACACATCTGGGTCCTGGGTGAGCATTGGCGACGACTCGTGCTACTGGGATCTATCCACCATGGCGCCGCTCAATGCCAGGTCTGCTGCCGCCATTGCTCGTCTGCGAGCCTTCCGGCCGCCAACTTTCCCGGTCTGGGACCGCCTACCGGTGAGCCGCCGTGCTGCCGTGCTGGTGCTGCTGTATGCCGACCGCCGCGGCGACCTGCGCGTCGTTCTGACCATGCGCGCCGCGAGCCTGCGCAACTACTCTGGCCACGCGGCGTTTCCCGGTGGCAAGGCCGACACGGCCGACGAGACACCCGAGCAGATTGCACGCCGCGAGGCATGGGAGGAGATTGGGCTGCCGCTGCATGACGACAAGCTGCCGGGGTCGTACCGCATTGAACACCTGTGCGAGATGCCGTACAACCTGGCCAAGACGGAGCTGGTCGTGCGGCCGTGCATTGCTTTGTTGCACCAGGGTGAGAGCGGCAGATCGTCCGCGGTACCGTCGCCGTCGGGGAGCAGCGGCAGCGACAGCCCCAACCCTAGCCACGACGGCGAAGCCACGCCGGACGAGGTCCTGATTCCGCGCCTGGACGCCAAAGAGGTTGCGGCGGTGTTTAGCGCGCCTTTTCACAACTTCTTGCTGTCGACAGACGAGATCGCCAGCGACGATGGCGCACCGCTGGCGCTCACGCAGATCCGGCACAAGGACAGCGAGAACGGGGAGGCGGGCCGGCCGCCCAAGCGCCGGCCAAAGCTGCCGCCAGGTCCCTGGTACGAAGGCTCGTGGATCCCTTGGCACGAACAGCAGTGGCGCATGCATTTTTTCTATGTGCCTGTGGTCGGCCAACGGGTGGCAAAGCCACGCAAGCGGGTGCGGAGCGGAAGGGAAAGCAAGGCCGAAAGCGAAGGCGAAGGAGACGCAGTACATGGCGACGAGGGCCAGAGGAAGAGAGCCGCCATCGCAACAGCAGAGACGTTGGAAGTGATAGAGGCGGCGGCCGTAAAGGAGGACGAGCAAAAGGACCAAGGCGGCGCCGAAGACGAAGATATCGAGGACTCACCTGGCCGGTACAAGGTCTGGGGCATGACAGCTCGCATGCTGGTCGACGCGGCCAAGCTGGCGTACGGCGAGACGCCAGCGTTCGAGCACAATTCGCACTTTGGCGACGAGAAGGTCATCGAGGAATTGTTCAAGCTGGGCCGGCTTCTCGAGAAAAAGAAGGCAGGCAGCGAGCTGACGCAGGATGAATTGAAGGAGGCCAGTAAGATGTAGACGCGGGGACAGTTGAATTACGATGCTTTGCTAGATGTTGCAAAGAAAGGAGTACATGAATTGAAGGAGGCCAGCAAGATGTAGACGCGGGGACAGTTGCTTGTACGAATTACGACGCTGTGCTAGATGTTGCAAAGAGAGGAGTACATGTAGATATGAAAACAAAACAAAACCGAAAACTGAGAGACGTTGAGAGCATGCCATACATTTCCGTCAAAATAATCAATAGGGCCATCCTGCGCGGTACTCTGGCCACCTGCGCTTGCTTTCAATGGCAAGCGGCATCCTTGGCAGCCGGTGCCGAGCCACCAAACGCAAGGTAGCCGACAAAAGCACCCAGGGCCACCGCGATCATGACCCAGCCATTGTAGGTCATGAAAATCAACCTGGACCGGTTAGCGGGTTCGCGCAAAACCAAGAAGACAGGGTGGCGGGGAGGGCACAAACATGATGAGGAAAGAGTAGAAGACCTGCAGGGCGTACAGCACAGCCTTGATAATATGTGCCCGCTTGTTCACCTGAGCCTGGGCTTGTCCTGTGCGGAGAAAAGGCGTAGTCTCAGCATCATGGTCTTCATTGTCCTCGAGGTGCTCGCGGTCCTCTTTTCGTGTGGTTCACGACTTAGCTGATGCTCGTAGGGGAAAGACGGCAGAAAAGGACGAGACGAAAACGCGGGACACAAAAAAGAAGAGAGGAAAAGCTTACGCGGCGCTGCCACTGCCCTCTTAGCAAGCCGAGCTTCGAAGCGCCGGGTGCCCTCGCGCAGACCTTCGTAGCCGGCGCCCAGGGCCACGATGGCGAGCAGCGAGAACAGCAAGCCCGGCGTAGACCGGATGTGCCACCAGCGGAAGACAATGCACAAGTTGCGCGTATCCCAGGTGAAGAGCATCTAGGGGTGGGGAGTCGAGGGAGAAGGAGAAGGGTTAGTAGGCCATGTCGCTCGGCTGTCAGCTGGCTGCCAAGATGCTCTTGTTACTCACGTTCATGCTGCACATGTCCATGTCCATGCCCGAGTCGGTGGTGGCCTCCATGTGGTGATGGTGCGAATGGTCCATGGTGGGCGTCGTGGTTGTGGTCAAGCTTGGTGAAAAGCTGGGCAGCAGAGAGTTGTACAGTCGACAACGAGATCGTTCAAGGCGGGATGGGAGTCTAAAGAGGAGGTGTGCTGAAGGAAAGATGGCGGTGGCCGACGGTCCAGAACTGTCGGCGTTGCGCAAGTTGTTTCAGACGCACAGGGGACTTGCTTCTCGTAAGCCTTGTACGGGGTAGTCTTCGCCCAGCTCGAGCGTATGTGGGGCGCGGCAGCTACCGTCCGGGATTTATTAGTCATCACAGGTATGGCTCCGAACAACGGCGATTTCCAATAATAGCAAACATTTCTATCGTCAGACCCAAGAGAAGGACGGTGTCGGCCACCGAAAGGCAACACAGCAGCGCACGTACGCCCGGCTCGAAAGAACGTCCATCATGCTTGGACCACCGGTCAACCTTCCAAAGTGGTGAGTAGCTGCCGCCACAAACTTCCGGACCTTTCACGGAAAAAGACTGACCGTACAGGCTTGCGGAGAACTCGCATCTGCTGAAGCCGCCGATCAACAACTACTGCGTCTACAATGACGACTTCACCGTCATGGTATGTATTTGGGGATGGGTCTTCTCGCCTTCTCGCCTTCTAGCTCTTCCAGCCTATCTCAATCTGACCCTGCAGATCGTTGGCGGTCCCAACGCCCGCACAGATTACCACATCAACGAGACGCCGGAGTGGTTCTACCAGTACAAGGGCGCCATGGTGCTCAAAGTCGTCGACGACGGCACGTTCCGGGACATTATCATCCGCGAGGGTGACATGTTTTTGCTGCCGGCCAACACGCCGCACAACCCGGTGCGTTTTGCCAATACCGTCGGCGTCGTGCTGGAGCAGCGCCGCCCGCCGGCGTCGACGGATCGCATGCGCTGGTACTGTGGCAAACCCGACTGTCGAGCCATTGTGCACGAGGCAGCCTTCCACTGCACGGACCTGGGCACCCAGATCAAGGCTGCCGTCGAGGCATTCCGCAGCAGCGAGGCCGATCGGACATGCAAGAAGTGCGGCGCACTGGCCGACTGGGCGCCGCCGCCCGGGTCGATCCCGGACCCGAACACGGCTTAGAGATAGAAAGGAGGGCAGGGGGGGAAATACGACACATCATCAACACATTGTATGTACATTTCGGGGTTTTCCTCTATGTGCGCAAGACAGCTATGTCTCGGTGAAGGCGTAGTCGCCCTGCGCGTCGATCACGGGCAGTTCAAGCTTGGCCTCCTCCAACTCCTTGCCGTCGACGCGGATGCCGCCGCGGATGACGTCGCCAGCCACGACCCGACCGACACCCTTGGGCGTACCCGTCAGCACCAGGTCGCCCGGCTCCAGGGTCATGACGCGCGAGATGTCGCTGAGCACGCGCGGGATGCGGAACAGAAGCAGCTCGGTCGAGTCCTGCTGGCGCACCTCGCCGTTGACCGTCAGGTACAGCTCGATGTTGTGCGGGTCGGGGATGGCCGACTTGGGAATGACCTGGCTGAGTGGCAAGAAGGTGTCGAATCCCTTTGCAATGTCCCACGGCAAGCCCTTCTTCTTGGCTTCGTTCTGGGCGTTGCGGGCCGTCATGTCGACCGCGAGGACGTAGCCTGCAAAGAAAGGTTGTCAGTCCATTGTGTCTTCCTGTTCCGCGCCTGCTCGCCATGATCCGGGTACACGCACTATCAATCGCATCGAGCGCACCCTGCTCGTCGTCCGGCTTCAGGTCGCTCAAGCGCTTGCCGATGATCAACGCCAGTTCAATCTCGTAGTGCAGGTCAATGCCCTTGGGCCGCACGATCGGGCCGGCGCCGGGTAGCAGCACGGACGAAGGCGGCTTCAGGAAGAAGAACGGCTGCTTGGGCCGGACGTTGTTGAGCTCGGCCACATGGTCGCTGGACTGTCAGCAGGGATCCTCGCTCGGGGGAACATGCAACAACTCACGCATAGTTGCGGCCAATGCAGACAATCTTGTTGGATTTTTGCAGCGTGGTGAGGGGGGATGCCATTGTCGAGAGACTGCGCCGGAAGGTGAACATTGTGACAAAGGAGAGGGAGAGGGGGGAAGGCTAGATTCTATGATTCGTTCCCACGATGCCGTCTTGCGTGCTTCTGTTCATCCTCCCGCCCAAAAATTTCGGCAGTTCCGCTCACGGAAGTCTGGCTTAAAGAGCGCCGGCGTTGCCAAGTGCGTCCAGCCAATTATGGTCCACCGGGACAACCCTTTAGAGCCGACAAAGGAAGCCAGTGCTCTGCACAGCGGGGTCCGCCCAAGGTGTGCCGTTCTGGCGTGCTCCAGCGGGTCAACTCCAGCGCGCTGCCCCGCAATCGCGGTGCAGCGCCCAAGTGCTTAACGCTTTTGTTCAGATCTGTAAAACAGAGCACTTCGTACCGTGTCTGGATTGCCAACGACCTGTCCCGCTCCTCCCTCCCCGCACAACTGTCCAACAAGTTGTTTGGTTTTCATCATCCTCAACCGTCGCCTTCACTGTCGAACCCACTGTATCGTCCACTCCCAAACATCTTCCGCCCGACCTTCTACGACAGCGCGAGCTAGCTACGTCACCTTCAGCCCGATTCAACTCGCGGCGCCTCAGTTTCGACCTGTGCTGGCATCGTCGCCGCCTCCTCATCCGCACCAGCTTGGTCTCTGCTGCCGACTATGGAGACCCTGCAACTGGCGCAAATGCTGGCGGATCTCAGCGACCTCAACGCTGCTGTTAGTCGACCACTGTGCCGTCTGCCGTCGACAGTACCGCCATATGTGCACTCCGTTTGGCTGACCGTCGTTTTCAGGATCCGCGAGCCGCTCATGCTCTCGTCAGTGCCAACAAAACGATCACTTCCACAGACACTACCTCCACAGACTCGTCCACGAACGTTCGCCAGACGACAACGGCCGAACAGCTGCCGACAGCCAACACACGCCAACACCGTCGAGTGGCTTCGTCGTCAGCTTTGTCGCAGGGCGTACTCGCTCCGACACCCCGGAACACTGGCACGCCGACCCCCTTTGACTCCTACTTTGGCCGCCATCTGTTAACGCCGCCTGTCACACGTTCGAGCTCGTCGCATGGCTCAGTGCCCGGCACGCCGCAAACCAATGAGGTAGGATAGCACACCTGTAGTGTGAATGTGACTTGCGTTGCTTGCGTTGCTGACGTGCCACCTGCCGATCCAGAACGACTCGGACGTTGACCGCGCTGCCTCACTCATCGCTCTCTATGAGCTACGATCCAAGCTGAAACTGTACAGCGATGGCAGCAGTCTGCGCCAGGCTCGCGAGAAGGTTGCTGCTCTCTCTGCGCGCCAGCAGCAGCAACACCAACAGCAGCAGCAGCAGAACCAGGCCTCACATTCATCCGGGGAGAGAGCCGCCTCCGGAGTGCCATCCGCCACATCATCCCAACCACCGCCGATGACACGCCGCCATTCGCAGTACACCTACCCACGATCATGACTTCTTCAGGTCAGCAGGTCAAAAAGCGATCTCAGCACCTCCTACAACACTGCATCCTACTTTGACCACTACAATTGTACTCCTACGAAGGTTTTTTTCGGCCATGAGTTCGGTTTTATCACTGCGGCTTGGTTTCACTCTTTTTTCTGGTCCATGGCGTCAAGGCAGGGATTACATTTGCATAACTTTCACTCATAACTGCTGTCAAACGGGGCAGGCACGGGAACGGCGTTCTGGGTTCTTTTTCTATCCTCTCTTTTGCCTTTGTTATTTATTACCCTCATTTCTCAAGCGCTTAGAGCACAATTCTAAGAAAACACAACGTCAATACGAACTGCCGAGACGAGGCAAATCGGCCGTCTTTCCCCTCTTCACACATCGCTTGGCTAGTCGACGACGAACCGGACGGACAACATCGTGGTGGTAATGGCGGCCTGGTCGTTTCCAGCATTGTTTCACTTGGTACGGAGTAGTTAGAACCTATGACAAAGTACAGCACGTGACTTGACGCGTTCGCAAGTCTCCACACCAGCTCTGAGCCTATCTCCTGCGATCAAAAAATCAAGACTTGCTTCGATCCCACCGTCCGACATTTCTCCCGTCCGTCCGTCCGTACTACATTCAGTTGTCTTTCGTCTCTCTTGCCCACAGCTACGTTCGACGCGGTTCCTCTTCGCATTGGCTATTATCCAATAAAGCTCGACACTTTTATCCAACGGCTCCACGCACCCCCTCGACGCCATGGCGACTGGCGTGGACGCGAAGCTTCTGAAGAGCACCAAGTTTCCACCCATCTTCAACCAGAAGGTGGACATGCAGAAAGTAAATCTGCAGGTGATGAAAAAGTACGTTACTGCGAACCCTCACTGCGTGGTATATCTCCGCAACTCACGTCCATGACTCTCTTGCTAACCTCGTCGCGTGCAGATGGATAGCTGGAAAGATTGCCGACATCTTGGGATACGATGACGATGTTGTGACTGAGCTCTGCTACAACCTGATTGAAGGAGTCCGAAATGTGCGTATTGCAGCCTCAAGATCCGCATGCAACCAGCAACTTTGCTGACCAGACGTGCAGCCCGACATCAAGGCCCTCCAAATTCAACTCACTGGTTTCCTCGAGGCACAGACCCCCGACTTCTGCAAGGACTTGTGGACCCTATTGCTCAGCGCGCAGTCTAATCCACAGGGCATCCCACGAGAGCTACTCGAGGCCAAGAAGCTAGAGCTCATCCAAGAAAAGGTAGTACTAGTCTGTGTCTCTCGACACAAGATTGTCAGCCGATGCTGATTCTTCTGTTCTCTTCCCACAGATTGAAGCCGAAAGAGCCGCAGAGGAAGGCCGCCAGAAACGCACCGAATCTGGGCGCTTTGACCGTGACCGGCCGTCGCGCGGTGCTGACCGAGGAGATTCTTGGAGAGGTGGTGCTGGGGGAGGACGGCGTGGCAATGAGGGTCATCGTGGTGGTGGCCCGTACGGAGGCGGCGGCGGCGGCCGGGGCAGAGACCGGTCTCGCTCGCCTCTAGCGCGTGGACGTGACTTCCGGGACCGCGGCGAGAGTTTTCGCCCTGTCCAGCACGACCATTATGTTCCCAGCAATCGGCGTGGGCGTGGTGGCGGCCGCGGTGGTCGTGACGATCGACGACGACGGCGCTCGCGGACGGGCTCCTTGTCGCGGTCGCCATCCTACTCCCGCTCGCGTTCGCGTTCGCGTTCGCGTTCGCGTTCGCGGTCGCGATCTCGCACTGGAGACTCTCGCTCTTCACGGGATCGATCCGTTTCGCGTTCTCGTTCTCGTTCGCGGTCACGTAAACGCTCGCTCTCACCACCAAGACGCCGTCACCAGGACGCAGATGCCGAAAGCACGGTCAGCAAGAGAGCTCGATCACCGATACGGGCACGGCGTGGCGGACGCCGCCGATCTCCGTCCGATAGCCGTTCCCCCGTGGCCAAGCGTCGGCGCCACGTGCCATCTCGGAGCCGGTCGCGCGATCGTGTGCGGCGCTCAGCTCGATCGGTGTCGTCCTCCGGCTCGTCTAGGTACTCGCGCTCGTCGAGTAAGGAAGGCAGTGCTACCCCTCCTCGGAGACGGCACGCACAGAGGCGCAGTCGCAGCCGGAGCCCTCTGTCCGATGCGGACGGGGCAGGCCGTCTGAGACGGCGGCGCGGTAGCAGGGGGGCGCGCGGCGGCGGTGGGAGACTGGGCAGCCCAGGTGGGCGTCGGAGGCGGTCCCGTACATCCTCTGCCTCCCCACGTTCCCGTTCAGGTTCCCCTGTTCGCTCGAGATCGCGAGACAAGTCTGCTGATGGTTCTGGCAAGGAAGACAGACAAAGGGCCAGAGCATCCGCAACATCTGCAAAGCCTGCGGCAGCAGCTCCTAACGGGGTCGTTTCGAACGCCGATGGTCCACAGGTTCGTTTTTGCCGTTCTTTTCCCTGCTTTATATATGTTTAACTAAAACTTTGAACTCGACGGACACTAAAGCCAGAACCTCGCTAGGCAAAGACGGCCGAACAGCTCGCCAACGAACGGCGCGAGAAAGAACTCAAGGAGCGAATCAGACAGATGAGATTTTCGAAGCCCAGCTCATGAAGGAAACTAACGGCTTGTCTATATTCGAGGACCGTCTCCCGTTTTCCCGCTTTTCTCCATACTCCGCTGTCACTTCATTCCGGCTGCCGTCCTCTCCTCCCCTTTACTGGAGGCCGCAGGAGAGTTCATGGCCCTAATAAGGCAGGTATACGATGATCGTTTGGGTGGTTTGTTGTGTTTATTGTCTGGACACTTCTGAAAGCTTGCAGCTAGCTTTGCAAGTCTCGTTACAGCCAGCATTAATGCCTGCTCTGCTAAAAGATATATTCAATCCATCGAGTCTATGTAGACGAGTAAATGAAGGTGTCATCCAAAAACCACATTCAATAGAAAGTAAGAGGCCAAAATGCATGGGGCACTACTAGATTTAGTGATAGCTAAATTTCAGGGGCGTTGCACGTGTAATAGGCCGTCCGGCGTTGCGCTATGCTGACTAAGGCAGTTCCGACACCACTGCTGTTTCTTCAGATCCAGGCTCACCATTTCCTCTCCCGCTCCATCTCACATCCATTTCTTCGCCTGTCCACCAGATCACCATGACGGACAAGCAAGCAGGCCCTGGCGTTGCCAATGCTGACACGCCAGGGCTTCCCTACTACGAGAAGTCGCGGCAACACCTGAAGGAACTGCTCCAAAAGCGTAAGGCGCTGGAGCGGCAGTTGGTACGTTTGCGCTTTTGCGCTGGGCGCAAGATGAATGGAAGAACGAGAGACCGACTGCCTGGCTTCTACTGACAACGCACCGACGCGTAGCTTGCTCGCGAGGAGGCCATTATGCAAAAGGAGTCCGAATACCTTGAGAACACGGCCAGCGGCAACATCATCACAGGCTTCGACAACTACGTCAAAGGCGTCACGGGTGCCGCAGCGCAGCGGCGCAAGACGGGACCGTCCGAGGCCAATCGCGTCTTTTCCCGCAGCAGCATATCCTACAACGTGAGACTCTACCCCTTTCCCCTTGTCTAGGTCCCTTAGTTTAGGTCGTCTGTCTAACGGGGGTTGTAGCCTGCACACGCGTCGAATGCGCCGACACCGCTGCAGACCTCCTTCAAGGACGGCAGCGGCACCGGCAGCGGACCCGGTTCCGGCCAGGCAACGCCGACGTCCACGACAGCCGGCAAGGCCCCGTACGGGAAGAAGAAGAAGATGGCAGTCGGCGCGGCAGCGAACCACAGCGGCGTCGACGACAGCGAGACAGACACGACGCGCGAGTCGAAGAAGATGCGAACGAGTTTCGGGACGGTGCGGAAATGAGCGAGAAGCGATGAGTTCGTCGATGAGGCTGCTTTATCTCTCTTTTGCCCCTGTTCGATCACAACTTCTGGCACGAATCTTTGGCAATTCTTGGGTTTCATGGGACGGCGCATCGGCGTACTTTGTTTACCTAGGTATCAGGACATTTTTGGGGCTGCATAAGGCTGCTTGCATGCACCTGCAATTTCACATTCTCAAACCACTCGTGCATCGTGCATTTAGGCCAGAGCCCTACACTTTTGCCAGACCGATGAGACCTTTCCTCACTTTTGCCCGAGGTCTTCCTTCACTTTTGCCCGAGGCCTTCCTTCACTTTTGCCCGAGACCTTTCTGCCCTTCTTGCTCTTCATCGCATGTGACCTGAACGGCTCTGCGATTGCGGGGTGGTCATGACATATATTAATCCGTACGCCGCACGGCGTTTCACCTATTGCGTGATGAACGGGTCTGTTTGACCGGCGCCACAATTGGTATTCGGAGTACCCAAGACGACACAGCTTCGCCAAATGCACTAACAGCTTCTCAGTCTATCCCGATCTTTTAGTCTTTGCTTGTTACCTCAATCGATTCACGCTGCCAAAATGGTTCTCAAGGCGATCAAGTTCACGCCGGATGTGATGTTGTCGGTGCCACGTCGCTCGGCCGGCGCTCCCAACTCGACGGGCGAAAAGGTCCTGTATTCAGTACGTTTATCCCCCCCAACCCCGCCCATCGTCGGCCACCGCCTGTCCTGACTACGCTAGGTCTCTACATACTCGTTTCTGGACCACAAGAAGACATCCCAGATCCGTGCGTTGGACGTCAAATCGGGAGAGTCGGTCCTGCTCTACGAGAACCTGGCCTACAGCGAACCCGTCTGGGTTGACGAGGACAGCTTTGTCTTTCTCAAGAGCGGCGACAAGGGAGCCACGTCCCTCCTTCTTGGCCGTGTGTCCACGCCGGGCGCCGCGCCGACGGAGATTAAGGCATTCGAGGGCAGCTATTCCAACCTCAAGGTCCTACCGCTCAAGGACGGTGCCTTTGCGGTTGCACTCACCGGCTTGGCCGACCCGGCGGGAAAGCCATTCAATGCCGACGGGATCAAGAAGACGGAGACAACGTACTCCACCGCTCGCGTCTACGACAAGCTTTTTGTGCGCCATTGGGACGCCTACGTCACGGAAAACAAGTCGGCCATCTGGTATGGCCGCATTGACCGGCAAGACGGGCCCACGCCGTATGGTCACTATGTGCTGGCCGGAGGCAAGCTGACTAATCTTCTTGCTGGTACGGGCTTGGAGTCGCCGCTTCCTCCGTTTGGCGGCACCGGTGACTTCGATCTCGGACCCAAGGGCATCGCGTTTGTAGCCCGCGACCCGCAGTACAACCCGGCTCTGACGACCATTGCCAACGTCTACTATGTGCCTCTCCAGACGTACGCCGCGACGGAATCCCCGCCCAAGCCTTGGCCTGTTCACACTGGTGCTCTGAAGGGCTATAGTGCAAGTCCTGTTTTCTCGCCGGACGGCCGCAGCCTTGCATTCACACGTCAGAGAAGCAACGAGTACGAAAGCGACAAGACCCGGCTGCTGCTGCTGCCTGACGTGGACGCGCTGCTCACCGTTGGGGGACAGGCTGAAGCCATTGAATACTATGCCACCGAGGACGGCGAGGGCGGCTGGGATGCCTGCCCGGACAGCATTCTCTGGAGCTCAGATGGCTCGGAGCTGTTTGTCACGGCCGAACTGTTTGGTCGCAAAGCACTCTACCGCTTGCCGTCGCGCCCCGAGGATGCCGCCGCGCATGGCCTGCCAACCGCGGTCCTTGCCGGACGAGAGGTGATCGAGGGCGAAGCCGTCGAAGAGCGGGACTTTGAAAAAGAAGGCACAGGGGTCACCTCCGGCTTCCGGCCCTTGTTGGGTCACGGCAGCGTGTCTGATGTGCGGTTGCTAGCCAGCGGCGCCAAGGACAACAGTCGGCTATTTGTGACGCTCACCTCACAAATCGACAACTCGCTGTACTCCATCATTGATCCCGGCCGCCGGCCGTCGCCTTCTTCTTCTTCCTCTTCGGCACCGGCGAAACGGACCGTCCTCCAGGTTGTGTCGTCCCAGTCGCGCCACGGGTCTGCGTTCGGCCTCTCGCGCCACCAGCTTGGCGACATCTGGTTCAAGGGCGCCGGCGACTACCACGTGCACGCGCTTGTGGTGCGGCCGTCCGATTTTTATGCAGAGAAGAACAAGGGCAAGAAATACCCGCTGGCGCTGCTGATCCATGGCGGGCCGCAAAGTGCGTGGGCAGACAGCTGGAGCACGCGCTGGAACCCGGCCGTGTTTGCGGAGCAGGGGTACGTTGTCGTGGCGCCGAACCCGACGGGCAGCACCGGCTATGGCCAGGCCTTTCAGGATGGTATCCGGGACGAATGGGGCGGCCGGCCGTACCAGGACCTCATCAAGGCCGTGGACCATGTAGCGGCAACGCTGCCGTACGTCGACCTGTCACGGGCTGTTGCCTTGGGCGCGTCGTACGGTGGCTATATGATCAGTTGGTTTTCCCCCAATTGAAGAGCGATACTGGCTTTTTTCCCTTTCCTTTTTGTGCTAACAATCCAGACTGGATCCAAGGACAGCCGTTCGGTCGACGCTTCAAGGCCCTCGTCAACCACGACGGCGTCTTCAGCACACTCAACCAGTACTCGTCGGAGGAGCTCTTCTTCCCGCTGCACGACTTTGGAGGTAATCTATGGGACAACCGCGCCGGCTACGAGAAGTGGGATCCGGCCAAACATACCGGCGCGTGGGCCACGCCAACGCTCATCATCCACAATGAGCTCGACTACCGCCTACCCATCACCGAAGGCCTCGCCGCCTTCAACGTGCTGCAGAGCCGGAACGTGCCGAGCCGTCTGCTGACCTTCCCGGACGAAAATCATGTAAGATACACACTCTGTACACTCTGCATTACCCAACCTTCTCGTCGTCATCTTAGCAGCGTCCTCGCCTAACAAAAAGCAGTGGGTCCTCAAACCCGAGAACTCGCTTGTGTGGCACAAGGAGGTCTTGGACTGGATCAACAAATACGCCCGACCGGAGCCGAGCCCAGTCGCTGCGCTGGCAGATGCAGCAGGCCAGATGAGTTTCTAGGAATGAATCTGCTTATCGTCTGCTGCAAGTCACCCTCGTCTATTCCTCTCTCTTATTTACTCAACTTGTTGTTTTTAATTTGTCATTTATCGTCATGATCTAGTCTTATTCTTGGTGGCTGCGATGATATCTGAAAACAATAAAAAAAACTCATGAAATAAAAGAAGACCACCCGGAAGACCACCAGGAAGACCACCGATATTGAAGCTCGCACTTTACTCTTCTGATATTATCCCCTACATGTCTCGGACCCAACAACATACGCCTTTGGAAATAAAAAAACAGTGAAACAGTGAGCAAAACATTGGCATTACCTATCAAGACGCACAAAGCACAAATCATCCAGCTCCAACGCTACGCTCAGGAGACTGTCGCCGTCTTCTGCTGCAAGTTTCGAAGGAGCTCAATCACATGTCTCCACGTCAGTCCCGAGTCAAAGTTAATCAGGTGCTTTGCTCGCAGGCCAAGGCTGCGCCGTGTTGATGAAGGGTATGCTTCCAACAGCTTCTTCTGGAGAAACTCCGCCCAAGTCGGGTCCGGAATCCCTTCGATGAACTTCCATATGAACTGCCGCTCCGAGCGTGGTGGTGATATGATGTACTCCTGCGCATAGACTTTGACATGGGCGATAAACGCCATGGTTGCCTGTCGCCGTGCTAGTGCAGGGGTAGGGGCTGAAGAGTTCTGCTTGTCAACAGTCTTCTCGTCCCTTTCCTCGGCTGTAGATACCGCCTCTCCCTTTCCCTCGATGTTCGGCAGTTGGTTCCTTTCAGGCATTCCCACTTCCCGCAGCGGTGTAGATAGACCCGTGTTCCAGGCTCGTTTTCCCTGGCCAGTTCCCTGTGATCTCGGCGTTCGCGCCCCGCGCTTGTCTTTCTTTCGCGATGACTTTGTCGCATTCTTTGCCTCTGATAACGTCTCCTGCAATAGCCGAGTCGCCGGTAATTGATTCTCCTTCTCCAGCTGTTGCTTTACGCTGTATTCACCTTCTGGCTCAGGCATCCGCGAGTCGATTCGCGGACGCTTTGGTGTTGGCCCCGCTGTGTCTTCTGAGCCGCGCTCAGTTCCGATGGTAAGGGGCCTTTTGGAGCCTCCATATGTCGGCTTGATGTGGCGCTCTTCCAGGTCGTCGGAGTCAGATGTTTGTCTTTTGTGCTGCCCGTTATGAGAAGCGAGTGTGCTGGCGCTTGACGCCTTTTTCGAGGACATCGTAGTGGCAGTCCGGGACATCGATGGCGTCGAGCTTGAGATGTCAATGTCCCGCAGCTCATGTTCTGCAATTGTGGTTGCGGTCGATCGTGTCGTTGGATTTGCAAGGCGAATATCGTGGTGATGCCGCGGGGGCGTCGTTTGGCGCATTACTCGTGTTGTAAGCCTGGCAAGATCTTCCGCTTGCTCCGAAACTTTTTTTGTAATGTCGAAATGGACCTTCTCATGGCTCACTGTTGCTCCAGACAGCTTTCGTAATTCTCGTTCCATGCGTTCAATCTTCTCACACTGGCCGGTAAGTTCTTCCGACTGCCTCATGACGGTCAGCTCCAAGCTGTCCACCTTGCTCTGGAGCCTTCTGTTGGCCTCTTGAAACGTTTTTTGGATCTTGTCACACTCCATAGAGGCCTCTGTCTTGTTTGTCTCCAGCAGATTTTCGAGCCGAGATAGTTTCGATCGCACCTCGTTTTCGTGGCGACGTAAGTTCTCCGATACCGTGTCGTTTGCAGCGCCAACTTTCTTTCCCACGTCGTCCACTGCGGCATTCATGGCGGCGGTGCCGACAGCCATTTTGGTCGATAGTTCGGACAGCTGATCGCCTAGGTTCTTGACCTCGTCATCTACTCTGTTTTCGAGGCGGGAGATAGCGAGCTCGTTCTTTTCGCTGCGGTTAGCACCCAGTGCATCCAGCTGCGCCGAAAACTTGTGCAGAAAGAAACTGGGCGCCTTGTCCCAGAATGACTGTAATTCGTTGCGTAGTGTTGTGATGGTTCTTGTGTGCTCCTCGAGAAGCTTCTCGGTAGCCTCAAACTTTAGCTGGGTTGTGCATTGTAGCATCGTCACCTGGCTGTCTTTTTTGACCTCCTGGAACCTTCCCAGAAAGAAAGATGCCAGCCTATCGACGGCTCCGTGGCCGGCGGGTGAGCCAACGGAGCCGGTCGTGGTGGCTGCTGGCGGTGTCATTGTAAGCATAGATGCGTGCTTCTCTGGAGAGGGTGGCTCTTTGACTGTCAGGAACGCCATGGTTCAAGACAGACTCGACGAGATGCAGGCGGCGACGAGGACGGAGGATGGCACAACGAGGGGGAAGGCGGGAAACTGCTGCCCAGCTTCGCATCTTGTAAACATGTCCCTTTTAATTTGGCGGTATGGTATCGCATGTCGTAAAAGGGAAGGAGCAGCTTGCCTGCCACGATGGTGCCTGCCACGAAAGCCAGAGGCATGTTCTCTGATGAACTATCCAAAAAGGAAGCTGCGCACACAATTCGATAAGCACGTGCAAGCAAGCTCTATTTTCGCACAGTTCATCACTGTCCGCGCTGACGCATCACCAACCTGAACCACAACATGCTACAGTCCCAGCACAGCTTTCCGGTTCCAAGCAACTTGATGCGCATCTTTCATCAAGTAGAACCATGACCAGCGAAGATGCACCCAGAACGAGCGGATCGATGGTTCACGACGTCAGTTCTCTCAGCTCTGCGCTAAGGAAATGTGTTGGTTTTGCAAGAAAGTTCCAGGTATGTGTTGGTTCGACTTCAGCATGACAAAGTTCTCTTGCTAAATATACCTATAAAAGACGAAACCCGCTGTAAGCACTTGTTCTCTTACAATATTTCTGCTTCACCCACGACGGGATACATGCCACGCGCTGGACGCTTTTGCATGCTTGTGTCTCGTTGCGGGTCATCCTGGGCACGATGCGAAACGGCCTCGGTGCTCGAACTGCCCGGCTGGTTCCTGCACCGAACGCTGGCAGGCGGGGATATACCCGTTATGCTGGCACCTAGGGCGCTTTCTCGGACTCACGTTGATAGCAGTGGCGAACAACCACGGCACAGGGTCTGGATGGCCGGCCTGCTCGCTTGCTTGAGATGCCTATCCCATGCGGGGGTGCCTTCCCACCAATGAGGTCTTTTCATATTCTCGAGCCACTAATCTGGCGAGAGAAGGAGACATGCGGTGGGCGGACGCTGGTTGCGGAGTTCTCGACCAGCTGCGGGCACCAGTACCCTGCAGGTCCTTGCCGCCCATACTGCATGGTACGCCGTGTGAGCTCCTTGGTACTGACACGTGAGAGGTTCTACGATCTGGGCCGCGCAGCGCTAAGTGTCGCCGAGGACCACCGATACTCTGACACGCTGGTGCTGCCGGAGGATACTCGGATGGCAATCCTTGTTCTGGCTGGTTCGACAAGGCCGGGAAACTGCTGCGGCATCTGAGCACGGAAGCTGTGGCACCCGAGCACGGAATCTGCAGCATCTGAGCACGGAAGCTGCGGCAGAAGGAGGCCGGTGATGTGAAATCGATCACCTGGGCCCCGATGGGCGGCTTCATTGAGGGGGACCAGGTCGGCGTATACTCATCACTGGCCACTTTGGGCCCCGGGGGGAGTCAGTGGTACTGGCGCGGTTGACAGGTTAGGCGTGTGTGCAGCTCGCTGGCTAGACACTGGCTCATTCGAGTCGGTCAGCCGCGGCACGCCGGCTTGCTGCACTAAAAAGTACGCCGGAACGGAGCCACTCAAGGGTGGTATTCGGATGAGGCTACTGTCGCATATGCCGGCGCGACCGCCCGACCGCAAGCTGCTCCGGGCCATTGACTCTTCCTGGCTCTTTCCTGGCTCTCGAGGGCCTTCTCCAGACTGATCCAAGGGCCATATCTGGTTGCTGCCGCTGCGGCTAGGACAGCTCAAAACGGGACAGAGGTGCCAGGGCAACTCTGGCCTTCGACAAGCTGTCGGTTCCTCTTTCTGGATTTCCTGTTTAAGATCCAAACGTCCCCGAAGCGCGACTCCGACATGTTCTCACAATGGCGCACTACGAAACAATTGTCAAGGTCTTGGGAAAATCGAGCTCCTGAATACAGAGCACAACTCGTCAGAAGACGTCGAGGACGACAACCCCACGGCGGATCTTTCCGCACCAACCATGGCAGTCTCGCGCCTAAGCGCAAGTGTCTTCTACGGATTGCCAACGACCGCCAGAAATTGAACTCATCACCACGACACCGGCCGGGAACCCTTCACCAATGGTCACCAGCAAAAGATCCATCTCGCGGCTTCATGATGGGTAGAGATGGAAGGATGTGCGACACTGTCATCAACGGAGAGAGGAATAGGATCAGCGCGATGCACCTCAGCGAGGGGTGAGTGGCAGTCAGACATGCCCGGGATGGTATCCTTTCAAACCCAGCAACTCGAGGAACGACACTCGAGTCGACATTTCCAGGCAAACAAGGGGCTTTGTCTGGTCGCTACCGCTAAATACGGATGGGACACCTCAGCCGAGCCAGCTCTAGAGGTGGTAGGCCGTTCCCAGTCTTCTACAAAGCAGATAGGAGAAATTGATCCTGAGCATTGTCTTGAAGAGGCGTATGGTCACGTGATATCGGAGGTGGTGAAGGTGGAGGTGCCGCAACGCTTCCGGAACACTTTTCCGAACCCCGTAGACTTTGTTGGCAAAAGTGGCAAGCAGAAGTATCAAGCTGCAACAAAGGCACCGACACCATACGAATCGTCACGAAGTAGCAAAATACCCATCCCTTGGAGACAGAATGGCTGCCACCCACGTCGTTGAGTTTGCTGTGTTCCCGTCGAGGGACGACGCCACCATCAAGAGCCGCGCGGCGGCTGTGGCCAAGGAAGCCGGCCTGGTTGAGCAGTACTCCGGGCCGGAGACGGAAGACCCATCGGCAAGCCTGCATGTAACGAGTACGTGTTTGACGGTTCCTCGTCGTTGATGAGGCCATTTCCTCGTGTTGGCTGACATCGTTTGCTTCAGTCTGGCGAACGGCGGACGCGCTCAAAGCGTTTCTCTCGCGATGGAGCGAGGACGGCAGCTCGGCGGAGCCGACGTTTGCGGACGTGTACAGCGTCGGGACTGACGCTGACGTGGCGCAGCTGAGTGCCGCGCTGGGAGCATCCGCGACCGAGGTGTTCTCGACGTACGGCGTGGAGCCGAGCAAGTTTGTCGCATCGGTGCGTACGTTCAAGGCACAGCTCGACCCGTGGACGGCCAGCGCCGAGGGCGCCAAGGCAGGCTGCAATGCCAGCGTAGTTCTGGAATCGACCGAGGACGTGGCACCGGGCCCGGGCCCAGCCTTGGGGCAGGCGAAGCCCGCGACGGCGGACTGGACCGGGCCGGCGGTGAAGCTGGTGATAGGTTGGACGAGCGTCGAAGCCCACTTTGCGGCTAGGGATGTGCCAGGACGTGAGTGCTTCGTGTGCAACTGCATACTGACCGTGAAGTCTTTCCTCCCCAAAATGGTTGCTGGGCTAACAGCGAGCAGCTATCAAGGAAAACATTGGGCTTCTGCTCCAGGGCTACAAGGTCGCGACCTTGTATCATGTCAACTTCAAGAAGTTGTAATGGAGGACAGGCAAAGGCAATGCAGTGATGTCGCATAAGAGCGTTGGAGATTGGGTTGAGTGGGTGTAACGAGGCGCTGAGCGGATGAGTTAAGAAAATGGAGGTCAGGTGATGACAGAAAATACCATCCGATACCTGTAATGGGCCTTCACAACCGTGTCTCCGTTCGAGTAGGTACTCCGAATTACGCCACCTTCCAACAGCAACATTTGGTGGCTGGCCGGCGGCTGGAATGCCAGTGGATGGCAATGCAGATGATGAGTCGGTTGCATTTTCATCATGGCAGCCACTAAAGACGTCAGTGCCACGGCCAATAAAATGCTTTCCATCCACGGTGAAGTCTGTCAGCCGTCGGCGCTCCGTTGCAATCCCCGACTTTATGTCGGGGGTCTGCCGCGGCTGATTTCGCCGATAGGACAACAGGTAGACGACTTACTGCTCGTAGGCAGCTTGATGCTCGTAGACAGCCTGTCTTTTGATGCTCGTAGACAACTTGTCTTTTGACGAGGCTCGTCTTGGAAACAGGCACGTCTTGGAAGACAGGCTTGCTTTGACCAAGGTGAGGCTCTTCGAAATATGTCCAGTGCTCGGTACTTTACGTATACTAAAAATGACCCTAGCTTTGAGAAGAATACTACTCCGTACTCCAGTGAAATAAAATGAGTAGCGCTTCCCCTGACCTTCCCCTTTTAATCTTAGGTCTGACCCCCGGCGTAATACGGAGAAATAAGCTCAGCCCAAGCAATGCGACTGGGGCGAATGCCAGTGTAAGGCGGCCCTACCAGCCGATCGTGAGGCAACGGCTGGCCATCTCACCCCCTGATGCCTTGCCTCTTTGGGTTGCAGTAGGGTGGAGTTTTTCTCCTCGAACGGTCGCGTCACCCTACTCCAGGACTGTACCGCCCTCGCTACATATTTGTTATCCTCGCGTCGGTTTCACTTTCTCTTTGTCCTTTTCTCTCTTTTTTCTCTCTCTCTTGCTCTCGTTCTCACTCTTTTCCCTTTCTCTCTCAGACCATCACACTCGCTTGACTCGTCTTTATACTACACGCTCGTTTTTCAAACTAAGTCCGTCCTCATTTATTTCTCTCCTTTTTTCGGCCTTCACACCACCACCGACACCCTTTAAAATGCGTTTCTCCGTCGCCTCGATCCTGGCCTTTGCCAGCGCCGTCCTTGCGCAGACAAGCGGCTTTGATGCCATCAGCAAGCCCACCAAGGGCGAGTCCGTCCCGGCCGGCAAGACCTACACCATTGTCTGGGAGCCTTCCACCAAGTACACCGGCACAGTGACCCTGAGCTTGCTGGGTGGTGCCGACCCCACGACGCTCACAGTGCTGTCCACCATCAAGAGTATGTTCTATGTTTGAGTGCCATTTATCTTCTCTTCTCTCTCTCCCCCCCTTCTCTCCCCCCTCTCTCCCCCCTCTCCCCCTTCGACCTTACTCACATCTCCGCAGGCGGCGTCCAGAACGCGGCCGGCCAGTTCAAATGGGCCGTTGACGCGAGCCTCGGTGACCTGGCGACCTACGGCATCGAGATCACGCTCGACTCCGACCCCAGTATCCTCCAGTACTCGTTCCCCTTCAAGATTGCATCGTCGGGCGGCGGCAAGACGACGACCACTGGCAAGTCGACGAGCACGACTGCCAAGGACTCCACCACTAGCACCAGCTCCACGTCCACCAGCACGACGGCGCAGAGCTCGTCGACCCTGACGACGTCCACGAAGACTAACAACCTGACCACCACGACGAGCCGCTCCACCAGCACCTCCAAGGGCGCCACTGTCACCAGCACGGCCACCACCAAGACGGGCAGCGCGACCACGCAGACCTCCTCGCCCTCCAGCGTGACGACTAGCGGCGCCATGGCGTTGGGCTACTCGCTGGTCAGCCTGGCTGGCGGCGTGGCTGTCGCTCTGCTGGCTCTGTAAGCGCGTGCTAGAGAGCAGAAAGCAGAGAGCAGTGGAGGGGGCTGGGAAGAAAGCCGGTATTTGGCATGTTGCTTTCCCTCGGCTGCTCCCAAGCACCACGCAATCTCCTACTGTCTCGCGGAGACGTCTTTTTCCGTCCTTTCTGTTTGTCGCATCCCGTTTATCAAATGTTTCCAGGGATTTCTTTTGTGCTACATACACTTGCGTGATTGTTTCTCTGTCGTCATGGGCTCTAACGAGTACGAGCGCGCATGTTTCAGTCATAATTCAAAAAGGGGGTTTTCCCTCTATTTTCCTCCCTATTCTTCTCTATTCTCTGTACGGAGAACTCCGTATCAATTTTTTGGGACTTCAGCATGGTGTCTGACTTGCCTGTAGTAATACAGTACGGCAATCAAATGCAGGAACACGTGTGTCACTGCTTCCTGCCAGGGCCCCTTGCTGTCGCGGAGAAGTTTGCCGGCCGTTGTGCAACGCTTCCATCACCATCACATGACCATCGTCGTCTGTGTCTGTGGCAGCCAAGAGTGTGTGTACTGGACCACAGGACCACAGCATCCTTTCTGCGAAGCACTGCATTGCGCGTCGAAGACGAAATCATCGTGCTGCTGTGCCGTGCTTGTGGAGTGCTGCTTCTGTATGGTGTTCTCTGGCCCATGTCCTGGTGGTCCTTGGCGGTGTTTGCATATTTTGTGCCAAGCCGCAGCACCCGAGCCCGTCTCGCCGATGTACGATGCCGGGTGTCTCAAGAAATTGCACGCACAGCTTGGTTGGGTCCTGCCGTCGTGGGCCCAGTGCACCGGCTGCTGTTCTCGTGCGACCAGGCTCGACATGTCTCGTGCATGAAGGAGGCAAGACGGGGGGGAATGCAAGGGGCATGAGAAAGACCACCGAAAGGCAGGACCAAAGACCACGAGAAAACTTGGGATATATACTGCCAAAGATCTGCTCATCACTTGCGTGTGCATCTGCATTCAGAGTAGCTACTGTCCGTCGTTCCTGCTTATTGACTCACCAAAGACAAGCAAAAGCACGCAAAGGCAAGCAAAGGCTACGACAATGTCACAGGTCAGAATCCCGTCCCACGTCGGCCAACGACTCTCACCTCCCTCGGTGCTCGTCGCCCTCGTCCTGCTGGTGACTGCTCTCTTTGTCCGGCCCGGCGCCGCCCAGCTCGAACTCGTCAGCTCTTGCAATCTCCGCACCGCTCAGCTCGCAGACAACTGGCTCGGTCTCTACTGCAACAATCTCAACACGGCTTCGTTCGGCTACAACTGGACCTGGATCAACCTGGACTGGTGCATTGCCAATCATGGTGGCCAGCTGGCGCCGAGAAAAGAGTAGCCTCCTCTCCCCCCCCCTCTCTCTCTATCAGACCAGGCAGGCTGACCCTCCTCCCTCTTTTACCAGCGGAAACTTCCTTGCCTCCTGCAAGCGCTGTACCACAACTCTCAACGTGTCCCCGCCGGGTCACCTCAAGAGCCCCGGCATCCAATCAAACGCCCAGACCCTCGACCTGCGTTGCGTGTGTCTTGATGGCCGCCGGCACCGGGCCGTGGTCAGCACACTGGACTTGAGCAAGTTCTTCCCCCCCAGGTCCCAGAGATGTTCGTGAGACATGACCCTTCTAACGCAGCTCCTGTCTCAGACACCGTACTCGTTGACGTGGACGGCGCCGTGGGCTGCTTTGACCACCTGGGCAACAAGACGCTCCGAGGACCGCCGCCCGGCCAATGAATCAAAAGGCATGGCGCGGACGACGTTGTGCCGGGATGGCGGACAGTGAACACTACCCGGAAAAGCAACTGCGGCATGATCACTGATCGCCAGATCGCCAGATCGCCAGATCGCCACCCTAAACACGATGCTCAACTCAACTTGAGATCCACATTATGGAAGAAGAGAAGGCCCTCCTCGGCCTCTGATGAATAAATTAAATAACTTGTGACCCAGTTCCCACGTAAAGATGCTATCAGTGCGGTAGAAGAAAAGCAGACAAATCGACGAAAAAATGACGAAAAACAAAGGAAACCGAAGGAAACCGAAGGAAAGAAGGAACAGGAGACAGAAGAAAGAAGAAAGAAAATGAGAGATACTCGACTACACAACACAGATACCGCCCCAGTACATAAAATAAAAGCCCACCCTAAAATGAAAAACTACAGCCTACATTCTCCTCTGCCGACGGACCAGTTGGTCACTTGATGCCGGGCCCGGATATCTCCACTGTGTGCTCACTATTGAACTTCAAGGCCTCTGTGAACTCGTCCGGCAACAGCGAGCTCAGCGTGGCGCCCCGAGTGGGTTCGGGTATCTCGGGAGCCCGCCCGGTCGTTGGCAGGGATGGCATGGTCGATGTTGTCATGGCGCCTGTCCGCTGTGGCGGCGGCGTCGGGGACGCATCGTACTCGACACACGTGCTTTTCTTGACAAGGATGTGGCACGGCAGCGGCGACAAAGGTGAGCTCGACGTCGGTGGCGGTGAGCTCGGCGATAGAGGTGGGGAGGATATGGGCGAAGAGGTCTCTTTGTGGCTCGGCGAGTCATGCCACATTGACAGTCGGTTCAGTTGCGTCTGGGTGGTCAGCAGCGGCAAGGAAGGGAACCGCGTGGACTGGCTGGAGTGGTTTGACATGGTCGATGCCCTCGAGTGTCGAATCGTAGGCAGGTGGTTGCTCGAAACGACGCGGTCGCCTTTTCGTG
Organism: Ophiostoma angusticollis; assembly: GCA_019925545.1. NCBI lineage: Eukaryota > Fungi > Ascomycota > Sordariomycetes > Ophiostomatales > Ophiostomataceae > Ophiostoma > Ophiostoma angusticollis. The sequence continues at coordinate 216,859 of JADHKL010000028.1, forward strand.
GTACAGTGTTATCGCTGTCGCCATCACCGTCGCCATCCGTCCAGTGCACGCTTTCGTAGCAAGCGGTGCGGCGATAGGTGTCGCGCCTCCCCTTCTCATAAGCCGCGTTGAGCAGCATGCTTTTTCTCTCATCCTTCGAAACGATCATCTCGTACTCATTGCAGGCGGCAATGTCACCGGATGTCGGCGTCGGAGACCGCAGAAAGACACGCGCGCGCTCAGACGAGCTGGCGTAGAGTTTCTTCCGGCCTGCAAACCCCGGCCCCAGGATATAGCCCGTCCCGCGACTGTCCTTGCTCTCGCCGACCTGGCCGCTGGTTCCAAGCTTTCGGTGGCGACGCCTCTTGTTGTTTGCTCGGCCGAAACAGCCAAAGAGTGGCCGCAGAGTGGCAAGGCAACCGGCAATGATGGACACGCTGGGCTCCAGGATTGACCAGTTGGCAACATTGCTGCCTCGCACGTCAGTCTACTGGCAGAACGCGCGAACGATTAGGGCAAGATGGCGGATACATACAGCGTCTCGTAGAGGAAGGCGACGGAAACGTCAAAGGGACGGATGTAGATAATGCGGACTAAGAGTGCAACGCCAGCACTTCACAGCGTTTTTTGTCTGTCAGTACGGAATAAAACGGCAACGTTCTCCAGACGCCAGGGGAGGAAGCACAAACAAGATCCCCATGCTAAGAAGAATCGAGAGCGTAAGCTTGGTCCGCTTGGCTAACCGGACCTTCCACAGCATGAACACGGGTAAGATGCCCAGCACCCAGTCGCAGCAGGCACTGATGGCCGAGTGGACGACGGAGACGAAGTAAAAAATGTGGCCGTCTAGACATTGGCCGCGTGGCTCCGAGGGAAACGCCTGCATCCAAAAGTACGAGACCGGCCGGCACTGGAAGACGAGGACGAAAAAGAGCGGAATGGTGACAATCCAGAAGATCACCGTGGTGGCAATGATGATGCGGCGGTGGACGTTCTGCACGGCAATCTGGAGAACGAATACGGCGACGGACGTACGGACGGAGAGCGTCACGGGCGAGTACAGCACCTCGCAGAGCCACCAGGCGCGGAGGCCGATGGATGCTTGCTCGCGGGTCAGGCCGCCCTCGCCAAGCGTGCCGACGCCGCGGGTCACGCCGTAGAGGCCAGATGCGGCATACGCTGTGTAGAAGAGCTGGGGGCAAAAAGTCAGCTGCAAATAAGCGTAGGCAGTGGAAAGGCAAGACTCACGATACCGCAGAGCATAAGGTAGTCGTCGGTCGTGACCTTCTTGAGCACCGCAATCTTGACCCAGGCGCGAAGGAGGCATGCGACCCAGGCCAGGACGAGGGAGGTGACCAGAATCACAAAGAGTGGCTCTTCCAGCCCATACTTCGAGACCATGGTGACAGACGACGCGCGATGCAGGGCATGGAGAACAGGAAAAGACGCAAGAAGAGCAAGACAAGGAGAAGACGAGACAAGACAAGATGGATAAAAAAAAGACAGAAATGGGGCAACGCTCGTCAATAAAGAGGAGAGTGAGAGACAGTGCACAAACGCCCTCGCCATGTAGCCACAAACAAGCATACGCTTGTACGCTCGGCGACTTGGTGATGTCGCACCTGGCGTTGATGTCGAGACGCCACGTTTGAGAATAAAGTAGCCAAGGGCGGACGCGACAGCGAAGGAGGCGCGCCTTCTGTCGGACTCTCGGTGTAAGACCACCGCCCCCACCCCCCTGCCGCGGTGCTGGGTCGCTCCTTCCCAACATTCTGGCGATGCTCCTTCCGAACGTGATGCTGCAGGCCCCTTTTCATCAGCGCTGTGTTCACGTGATACAAGGCTACACCGGACAGGACGAGGGCACGAGATGTTTTGCGGCCTTGTTTGACGACAGCTGGGGGTTCTGCGTTGGCAAACAATCTGCCGTTGCTTTCAACTCCATAGTGCCGTGTCTTCCCGCTCTCCCACCGTAAGGCGCGGACACGGGCTCCCAGGTATCAGTGCCAGTCCCGTACATGATTGGGCCGACCAAGAGATGGGTGATCCCATAAAGGAGTAGGACCTAAGGCCACTAGAAGGCGGCAGGATGCAGAGAGAGCACCGGTGGACGAGAGAGGATCATGAGCGTCACAAGGTAGGCAGGCGCGAGATGGTTGGTAGCGTGATAATCCTCGTCCCGTCTCACCTCTGCAGCCTGGTCCGCTCTTTGTTGAGGAACAGCAATGTCATAAAAGACCGGCGTAGATGCGACGCCATGTTCTGTGTTGCTCTCTGTCCAGTCTCGTCGTTCTCACGTTTGGTTCTGTCCTTTTCGTCATCAATACATCCGTCACTCGCAACAGCGTTGACCCCGTCACTTCGCAACAGTGGTGACCCTAGGTAGTGGCTTTTGCCGCTCTTGCAGGTGGGGGGTTCCATTGGGAGGCCCTTGCGAGCTTCACTGAGTGCTGCCTCGCACTAGGCACTGTCTGCAGTCGACCATATCTGCGCCACAAAGTTACCTCTCCTCTCTCTTTTTTTCCTCGCCAGCCTTCGACGATAATCCCGTCCCAGCAACAGAAAAGAGGGCAGAAAATACCATGGACGACGATCGCTGGGCTCTTCTGCACCAGATTGTCGGCGCCGGCAGCCTTGGCGCCGTGGTGCTTCTCTCGCTTCCCGCCCTTCGCCAACTATGGGACAAGGCTTGGCTGGCCCGCCGCAGCCTAGGCGCGCTGGCCGACGGCGCCGCCGAAGTGCTTCCGCAGCCCTATGAAACCGCCGACGGCCAGGCGACCCAGGCCTCCGTGGCCGCCTTCGCCGACCGCAACCGCAAGCCGCGCCTCGTCGCCGCCATCAGTCTTCTCTTTGGTCTTGCGGCATCTCTTGCTGCGGCTATCCTGCTGACGCTGCGCGAGGCGGCCGCTACCACCCGGCTGTGGCCCCTAGTCTTTGACCGCTGGGCCGACGTTCCGGCCTGGTTCCTCCTCGGCATCCAGTGCGCCAGCATCCCGACCCGGGCCCAATATGACCGCCGCTTCGCACTGGCCATTGCCGCCTTCGGGTCGAGCGCGGTCCTGCTTGCGTCCGTCTCCTACCGCCATGGCTTCGACCTGGTCTATACTCTGAGCGGGCTGAGCGGCACGCACGCCCCCGCCGAGAGCAGAGGTCTGGCGGTCGGCCTTGCTGTCAGCTGGCTCGGCCAGATTGTCATGGCCCTGTCTGCGGCCCTGGCCTTTGCCTGCCTCCCACACCGGCCGGATGTCTACGATCAGGGCCACCTGGTCGATCAGCAGCACGCCGCATCCCTCTTGGCGCTGCTCAGCTTCAACTGGAACAGCATCGTGTTCGAGATTGCCAACGCCCGCAAGCTGGAGCTCGCGGACCTGCCCAACTTGGACGGCAACACACGGTCCTCGTGCGTCAATGCCCGCTACCTGGCGCGCGGCGGCAGCGCCGGGGGTCCTCAGGGCCGCCTGTGGTGGCAGCTGGTCAAGGCTTTCAAGTGGCCGCTGCTAGTGCAGTGGGCGCTGATGCTACTGCGCTCCGCGCTGTTGCTCTTCCCACAGTACGTCATTTACCAGTTCCTCGAGGGCATCGACAGACGCCGGGGCGACAAGACGACTGCCGGGCCAAAGCTTTGGGGCTGGGTCATTAGCATCGGTGTCAGCCTGGTGCTTCAGATCTGCGTCAACGGCGCCCACCGCTGGATCACCACCAGTCAGCTGGAAGCACCTGTGAACTCGCTCATCCAGACACTCATCTTCCAGAAGGCACTGCGTCTTGACGAAGCTGCCGACCCCGGGCACAAAGGCGTCAGCGACAACAATGGCAAGAACGATGCCAAGGGCGACACAAAGGGCGACAAAAAGGACGACAAAAAGGACGACAAAAAGGACGACAAAAAGGACGACAAAAAGGACGGCAACAAGACCGAGGGTGACATTCGCCAGTCTGTCATCAATCATATGAAGCTCGATAGGTAAGAAAACCCTCTCTTTATCAGCAACCGTATGGATGCTAACCAGTGAAGTTCCCGCATGGTGATCTTTTGCACGTACAACTACTGGTTCCCTCTTGCCGTCTTCAAACTAATCCTGGCGGGAACGGTGTTGGCCAAGCTCCTAGGCTGGCGGGCTATCCTCTCAGGTCTACTGTGTTCACTGGCTGTCTCTCCCATCACCCTCTTCGTTGCCAAGAAGTATTCAAAGGTCCAGTTTGGCCTGATGAGGTACCGCGATGCCAAGGCCCATGTCTTGACTGAGGCCCTGCAAGGCATGCGCCAGATCAAGTATTCCGCCCTCGAGCACTTGTTCGAGAAGAAGATCCTTGCCAGCCGTAATGAAGAGCTGCGGCAGTTCTGGCGTGCCTCCCGCTGGATGTGCACGTTGAGTCTCATCTTCGGCGCGGCTCCTATTTTGCTCTCCTGCGTGTCTCTGTCTGTGTATGCTCTCACAACATCGACGCACATCCGCCCCTCGGTCATCTTTGCGTCGCTCGGTCTCTTTGACCAGCTGGACGAGGCCCTTGCCTACCTGCCCCTGCTGCAAGCGTATCTTATGGAGGCCTGGACCAGCTGTGTACGTGTCGAGAAGTACCTCAACCAACCCGAGAGGGTGCCCGTTTCTGACGTCGGCGACCAAATTGTCTTTGAGAACGCCACCGTGCGCTGGCCGCGTGTCGAGGATTCAAACACGCCAGCCGCTGGCAGCAGCACAGCGCCAACTCAGGGCGATGGCGATGACGACAACAACAACAACAACAACAACAACAACAACAACGATGCAGTACCGCCAGATGAAACGCGATCGACCCTGCGCAGCATCAATGTCGCGTTTCCGATTGGAGAGCTGACGCTCGTCACTGGCAAGACCGGCTCCGGCAAGAGCCTTCTCTTAGCAGCCATTCTCGGCGAGGTCAAGCTTCTGTCCGGAAGCGTGCGCGTCCCAGAGGCACCGGCGACCTCTGTGATTGAGAGCAGCGAGGTCTCCGACAGCAACTGGGTCCTACCGTCGCTGACGGCGTTTGTCTCGCAGACGCCTTGGGTAGAAAGCGGGACGCTTCGTGAGAACATCCTGTTTGGTATGCCTTTCCGGGCGTCGCGGTACCGCAGAGTCCTCCAGGCGTGTGCCCTGGATAAAGACATCGAGCTGCTGGCGGACGGCGATGCCACCGAGGTCGGCCCCAAGGGCGTGACGCTCTCTGGCGGCCAGCGCTGGCGCGTGGCACTGGCACGTGCATTGTACTCCCGTGCTGGTATCCTCGTTCTCGACGACGTCCTCAGTGCCGTGGATGCTCATGTTGGGCGCACAGTTGTTAACGACGCCCTAACGGGCGACCTCGCCAAGGGCCGTACCCGGATTCTCGCCACACATCACCCCGAGATGTGCTTGGCCCACGCAGCCCTTCTCGTCCGCCTCGATAGCGGCCGTGTCGCTTCGGTCGAGCGGATCACCCGCAGCGACATGGGTGAACTGTCATCACAGCCGGTAGCGAACAATACGATGCAGACTGCCGAAGGAAGCAACAACGGTGTCGAAACGACCGCCGACGGCGCAGTTGCCGACAAGCCAGCCATTGCCAGCAAGGCAGGCGAAGAAGAGCGCGAGTCGGGCCGTGTCCAAGCGCGTGTCTATCGCGAGTATCTCAAGGCCAGCAACTCAGTCCTGCTCTGGGTTGGAATCGTTGTGCTGCTCATCGTAGGTCGCCTGCTTGGCGTCGCCTCCACCTGGGCGCTGAAAGAGTTGTCGGCCAGCGACGGAAGCGAGTCCAGTCTGGTCAACCACGTGCTTGCGACACAGAAGACAAAAAACTCCGAATGGGACTGGCACCTTCGAGGCACGTCAGCCACAGCGATGACATGGCAGACGAGCGACGATGAGGACGCGGCCTACCGTGGAAGGGTCATTTTCTGGATCACCGCGTACGTGGCCCTGGACGTCTCCACGCTGGTGGTAGGTATCGGGCAGCAGATCTTGACCATATTGACGGGACTACGCGCGTCGCGAGTGCTGTTCGAGAGGATGACGCACTCAATCCTGCATGCTCCATTGCAGTGGATCGACACAGTCCCGACAGGGCGCGTCCTCAACCGCCTAACATCCGACACATTCACGGTCGATCGACGCCTAGCCGAGAGCCTCGGCTCGTTCCTGCAGGGCTTCGTCGGACTGCTCGTAATTATTGCAGCAAGGTATGTAGTCATTTCTCTGCACAATCTCGTCGCTTTGTTCCCACTGTCGTACAAGCTATACTGACTGTCATGGGGTTAGTATTTCCGTGTCTCCGTATACGCTTATTTTCGGAACTGGTCTGCTTGCCTTATACGCACGCGTTGCCAGCGTATACATCTCTGCTGCCCGCGAGGCGAAACGCATCAACTCGGTGGCCCATTCGCCCGTGTACGACCAGTTTAGCTCCGTGCTGACAGGCCTGACGACGATCCGCGCTTTCCGGCGCACTGGATTCTACGAGAAGCGTGTCTTCGGACTCATCGACAATGCGGCCAAGGCAAGCTGGGCCTTGTCGCTCCTATCGCGCTGGATGAGCTTCCGGCTGGGCATGTTTGGTGCGGTGTTTGTGACGGCCGTGGCCGCCTGCATTGTGTTTGGCCATGTCGACGCGTCGCTCGCTGGCTTTGGTCTGGTGTTTGCTCTTCGTTATACCGATGCCCTCTCGCGACTTCTCGCCAATGTCACCAGTGTCGAGCTGGGGTTCAACGCCGCCGAGCGCATCCTGGAGTATATTGAGCTCGAGAACGAGCCGGAAGGCGGCCGGGACGCTCCGGCGGCGTGGCCTACCAAAGGACATGTTAAAGTGGAAAATCTGACGGTTAGCTACACACCGACGCTGCCGGCTGTTCTGAAGAAGCTCACTTTTGAGGTGCAGCCTGGCGAACGTATAGGCGTCGTTGGGCGCACAGGCGCCGGCAAGTCGACGCTGGCAGCAGTGTTTTTCCGGCTGCTCGAACCTCGCGAGGGCTCTATCCGTATCGACGGGATAGACATTGCTACACTCAAGCTCGACCAGCTGCGTAGCCGACTCGCCATTATCCCCCAAGATCCGTTTCTGTTCTCCGGCACGCTGCGGTCGAATCTGGACTTAGAAGGCACGATTGACGACTATGATCTGCACCGCGTGCTGCAGAGAGTCCATCTTGTCGATCCCGAGGCTGGAAGCGTTGTGCTACCTAACGTGGACGGTACATCTCTCGCCGTTGCTGATGGTAGTGCCGTTCTTGTCGAGGACCACATCGAGGAGGAGGTGGCCCGTCTGCTGGAGGCCTCCGGCGAAGAACTGGTGGAAGAGGACGATGCATTGATCGTGACGGATGCTCCTACTGCTGCTGTTGCTGCTGCGACAGTGTCTGACTCTGCCACGGATATAGGCTCGACGGCACTTGGGATGGACAGCAGCGGATACACGACCGCGGCCGAGCACAGTGTTGACAATGGCCCCTCCAGCGATAGCGACAGCGTCAACAAAAGCGCAAACAACGAAAACGCCACGAACGGCTCGACCAGCAGCTTCGGCAACCTTTCTATGCCCATTGCTACTGGCGGTGGCAACCTGTCGCAAGGCCAGCGTCAGCTGGTGTGCCTAGCACGCGCTCTGTTGACAAGGCCAAAGATTGTGGTGCTGGACGAAGCTACGTCGGCCGTGGACCGTGGCACGGACGGCGCCATCCAGGAATCGCTTCGGCGTGAGTTTGCTGCTGGAGGTTGCACGGTTCTGGTGATTGCGCATCGTCTCAGCACGGTGGTGGACTTTGACCGGCTGCTCGTCTTGAAAGAGGGGCGTGTGGCGGAGATTGGGACGCCGCGAGAGCTGATGGAACGCGGCATGGCTCGCGATGAGCAGCGCGAGGCGGCCAGGAGGGCGAACAGCAAGGGCACTGGCGCCGAGGGCGAAGAAGGGGAAGAGGTAGAGGGCGAAGGCGACGGGCAAGAGGGAGAGGACGGAACGGGTGCTCTCTGGGAGCTAGTGAAGAAGAGCGCTGAAAAGGACAAGCTACTGGAGATGGTTTTTGGCGAGAAGCAGACAGTGGCATGATAGATATCTGGACAACGAGAATAAAAAGGACGATGATTTTAAGTAAACCTATCAAGTAAATCCACAGAGTATTGAGGACGAGATAGGCGGGGAAATAATAGGATCTGGCGACTGAAGCTGCCGGAAACGGCCATTTCTGATCCTATTTTGGTAGGCGACAAAGACTTATTCATGCTGTCTCGCTCCTTCCCTCTAAAGGATGGCTCTTTCTTTCGCCCATATTTTTCTCCCACTCTCTCCAATACTCGTCCTCTTCGCTTCCTACATCAGCTTCGACTTTCCTGCCTACATGTGTCCCTTGTCGTCTTGGCTTTTTCCGCCCATGTTTTCGTCGCCCCTATTCGCTTGCTGAGTCCTCGAGACACTTGAAATCAACCAACTTCGAACTCGCCCATCCGTGCGGTGGTCCTCCTTCTTGGGAGTGTGTTTTGCTGGTGCAGATACAGCTCGAGTCCGATTCCCGAGCACAAGATACCGTAACAAAACAGGCATTTTGCTTTACTCCAGACGAGTCTACGTGTCGGTTGTTTGTTTTGTTTTGTTTTGTTTTGTTTTCGCCCTTTCTGCCCTTTTACGGCCTCTGGTTCCCGACTGTGGTCCAGTCTGCGAATGTTCCAACGCGAGTCTGATAGTCGCTTCAACTTGCAGGGGTTCATAGCCGGAAACAACTGGCCTCTGCACCTTTGCGCTGCTTCCCTCTCTGCGTTTCGACTATACGAACCTGATATCCAGTTGGAGGTGCCATCACAGGATCAGAGCTGACCCTCGAGTTAAACAGGTAAAGCTATTCCCATCCTAAGCCGACTTCGAGCAGACAACAACAAGCAAGAAACGAGGGTGGCCGGAGCGAAAAGACAGACAGACAGTGGAAGCATTCGGCAGTGATTTGCAGACGAAGCAGGACTGCTTGACCTAGCTCTTCCAACATCGCGAGTATCGAGCACAGTAGAATGCAGGAGAAGTTGGGTAACTCTCTGCAGGCTACTGGGTCACTCTTGCCCCGTTGCGCCCCCTGTCTCTGTTGGTGCCATATGCCTCCCTTTCCTGCAGCAGCAAAAGTACCCCAACCAGCCTATAATGCTTGCTACCCCCGCACGCCTTCTCCGCGATATCACCAGCGCAGGATCCCAAGTTGTTGCCGTCTGCATCATTGGTACAACCACGGTGACTATCGTTGACAGAAGCTGGCTTGTGCCACATCGCGGTACTCTGCCGACCAGGTTTGTCGGGATCCTTCTGTTGTTTACTTCGAGAAGAAAAATCTAACGATCAATCTCCTAGCAGCGGAACTGATTGTCCATTTCCCCCACGACGATCCATTGTTTACCTTTTTGTCACTGCCTCTCACGATGCTTCCATTCACTTATTTTCCCACTTGTCGAGCAAAATCCGTCTTCCAAAAACGCACCCAGCCTCTTTTAAAAGCGTACATTTGTAGCGGGCAGCCTCCAACCTCCATGACACTTCGTAAATGTTTCCAGAGGCTTGTTCTGGCCTCAGTCTGTCTACATCGACCTTCTTGACTGGTCTTGTCTCCTCCTAGTCTCCCCCACTGTAGCTTGCATGCCATGATCTAGATGGCACTTTGATAAGTCTCCGTTTTTTTGTTTATTTGCTCGTACTGGAATGACTGCTGTCTACTTAGGTTCAACTCTTTTCAGAGCCAGCCTTCACCTAGAGCCTGGGGTCAGCATCGAGGGCCACAAAACGATGGTCTCTTATTCATTGCCCATGAACCAGTGACTGCTCATGGCCCAAGTGCCGACCTGAATGCCGATTCTATGCCCACGCCCCTTCTTCGCCACCTGACAGGGCGTGTCACTGTGGGCGAAGGTCACGTTTCCTGGTTACCACGCGTTGCTAAGCGTTTGCAACAAGTCACTGTTCCGTGAGTCTGGCATCAAAACAAACCGCCATCCGCGTTTCTCTCCCCGCTGCCCTTGGCCTATTCAAACGATGCGTCTGGCCTCACCCGGTCCTCAGCTTGCTGTCCACTCCGTCCTTTGCCTTGCTCCTCGCCATCTCATCCTCACCCAGGCCGTCATCGTCGGTCTCACGTTTCGCTCTTCTTGTTCCCCAGTTGCTCTTTTGAGTTGTCGTCTGAGCAGCCAAGGCCTCCTGACCTCAGCTTCTCCTATGAATTGCGCGTTCTGGACACGTCACGGCCCACACGGTAGTTCTCCCACTCCACTTCCCTCTCCCTCCAGACACCTATAAATACCCTCTCCCCCCACGCTTCTCTCCTTTGTTTTTTTCTCTCTAACCATATCTCTTCTCCAACTCTCTTGTTTACAAAACAAGAAGCACGCGGACTTTTACCTATCCATAGCCGGGAGGCATCTGTGTTCTTTTCTACATCTTGTCTCTTCCTATCTCCCTCCCTCCTTCTTTCCTTCTCTCTCTCTCTCCCTCCTTCTCTCTCTCTCTCCCTCCTTCTCTCTCTCTCTCCCCCCTTCTCTCTCTCTCTCTCTTTCTTCCAAATCTCCGTCTCACGTCTCTTCGCTCTTCAGCTATTCGCCAAAGGGCCTCCCATCTTCGCCAGATTTACGTGGCCATTGACGCTGGCAAGCCGCGTCGTCGGAGTAAGCCATCATTTCCCTCCTCTCCATTTCATCCCCAGGCACCTCTAGCCGTCGGCATGTCATCCTCCCATCCCTCCTCGGTTACGTTTCCTCCATTTCTTTCTCCGTTATGACTAGCGATCATGCTACACCGTCAATACCTTCGACTTCCTCTCCTTGCTGCACATCACAAGTCTAACTTTTTGGCCAGCATACTTCACGAACGGCTTCGCCCTCCTATCAAGACCGTCCGTCCAGTTCTCTACCGAAGTAACGATCTTCCTCGGCTGGTGAGTCTACCATATCCCCGTCTCCTTCTTACTGTTCCAACTCTGCCAGTTTTTCTCTTCAACTCCCCTTCTGTTTTTTTACTCCAATTACCTTCGCCTACACCATTCTTCGTATTCCTTTCTCTCTCTTGCCTATCTTTTCTCATGCTCAGCACTCTCCGACTGACAAAGCTCTAAAGCGAACATGAATACTGCGGAAGGTGACGTTCTCTCATTTGGGCCGGAGCAGAACGACGACGCTCTTGATGTTCTAGCGGCTGCAGCAACCTCTCGTTAGGAACGAAGAGTTGCCTCCCGTGAACATAACTGCGACGGTACGTTGATGACAAGTGGCAAGAATAAGGCGACCGCACCTGTCTCTTTGTCGCTTCAATTTGCTCTCTTGCCTCTGCCTTCTACCATGCCACTCCCACAGCCAACGCATATATACTGACGTGTATCTTTTGCTCTAGTCCTGTCCAATTCCCACCATGAGATGACCGGGTGGTTGCCTTCGGGCCATTTCCAGCGGCGAGGGCACGAGGCTTTCAACCTTGCTCACACCGTCTACGGGACCACCGGCCCTCTCTCTGGCGGCGAGCCTGTAGCCGTTGCGGTGTGCGGAGACCTTTCGTCTCCGGCTTCATCGGCCGCGGTCCCGCAAACCTCACAGTCTCGGCCATATCCTTCGGGGCAGCACCCACAGCACCCTCAGCACCCTCAGCACCCTCAGCACCCTCAGCACCCTCAGCTGCCCCCAAGCCCCCAGCCTGCTGGACAGACTCCCCCAAGCTTCATCCTTGGAGGCGGTGCCGTCCATGTTTCATGGACGGCCCTCCATGTTGGCACGGCAACGTGCGATGGGTGCGAGCACCGCGGGCACGCGGTTCTACAACGCTGCGCCGTTCGCGGTTGCAGCTTGCAGATCTGTCGTGCCTGTGCTGTAGCTCAACGTTACGATACAGGCACCCACGCGTTTCCGGAGCACTCTGCCAACTGGAGCTTGCCACCCAGCAGGGCTCGTCACGGCCATCGTCGGCAAACTCGACGCCAGCATTAGCCGTGACGAGCTGGCACGCACCGATCTGGTGCCTGGGGGAGAGGGGAAGGGGCGGGGAGGGTTTTGCCTCTGAGCACTGTCTCTTTTCCTCGATCACGGCGAGCTTTCAACGACTTCGTTGGCCAGTTCGTTTTGTGGACGACTGGCCGTCCTTGTCGTGGCCTTTGCAGTCGGCCCCCATGGCATTCTCCTAGGTTAACAGCGAGTGTAAACTTCTCACCTGACTGCACTAACATCGCTTAGGCGAGGCGGAAGTTTACAGCGAGGTACGCACATTTTTATTTATTTCTGGTCCTCTTTCTAACGCAACAACATGGCGGTGTTTTTAAGCAGGCTTTTTTTACAGTCTTGATGGCTCGGATTGGCCAAATCGATCCGGCTTTTTCATGTCTGCACTCGTCGGGGAGGCCCAGCCGCCGGCCGCCCGGTTTTACGAGACAATATCTTTCTCGGCTTGGGTAGGTGGTGGTGCTGCAGTAGGGGGCAGAATATGTGCGGGAGGGACAAGGTTGAGTGGTTGTGATCATCGTGTTGACGTTGTCGTGATGGCAGCTGCCGTCGCGGCAACCGTCAATGTTTCGTGTACGACCCCCAACTGACAGTTCTGTTGCTGTTTTGGAGCGACTGGATTGTACGATTCTCGCATACAATTTCGTCAACCTATGTGCCGCGACCTGTCACCACGCCTTGGCATTTCGTGTCAACATTTTTCGGCGTTGTCAAGGAGACTTACTGGGGGGTCTCGAATGAAGTGAAACCTCCCTTGTTTGCCTCCTTTGGGGGGAGGGCCACAAGAGGAGGTTTACTTTATGCGCCTGGTGCGTTGCCGCTGCTTAAACGTGGCGACGTGTGCCATGCGCTGAGGCTCTCTGGCTGTCGTTGGCGTTGGAGTGGTGGCCGGATCAATTTGATCGTGGAGTTGCGATGCGGGTCTTTGGAGGAAATCTGCACTTCTCTACTCCGTACGGAGTATGCTTACTCATCGTGGAGAGTGGAACGGGACTTGCAGATGGGTACCTATGGATGGGGAGAGGGGGTGGGTAGCGGGGAGGAGGAGGACGGCGTCGAGGACGACGAGGAGGGGCCCAAAGAGGACGAGAAGGTCGACGTTAGGATTGAGGAGGAGGAGCGGTGGTGAGGATGTGGACACGAGGAGAAAAAGATCGCTAAGCTGGAAGGAAGCTTTCTTTTGCCCAGAAGACCCTGAGGAGGGTGAGAGAGGGGAAGGAAGATGTGGGCAACGACGGTGAGGACTGTGTTTTGGTGGAGGTTGATCAGGTCTGGGTGCTGGGCAGCAATGGTGGTTCGTCCCGCGTTTTAGAATTTGGCCTTCCTTTTATCGGGACGTCGCGAAGATCTAATACACTTGGCTCGCACTTGGCTTGCAACTTTGCCTTCTGGATACGAGACGTTCTTTTCTCAGAGTGTGCCAACGGTGAAGGTGTAAGACATATTACGGAGTACTGAACTGAAGTAGATAGCCTCTTTTGTAAAGGTGGACCTCTTCCTGCCGTCCTGCAGCGTCGATTGCATGAATAAGGTCTCATTCGAAGAGGATAAGTTATTCTACTCCGTATGGAGGATCTCTTCGACCATTGACTTGTCCTTGCACTCTCCATACCTGTTTGGCTGCATGCTTCGGTTTCGTATTATGTGATTGGTGGTCCGGAGGAGGTAAGGGAGGAAGAAAAGAAACTAGTGGATCCCAGTTTAATTAACGCCAATTTATATTGGCTCGGACCAGGGTTGTTCATGCAACCACTTTCTCGTTCACGCGCGTTTTTCGCGTTTTCGGTTTACCCCTTTTGTCTTTTCTCTCTTTCTGTGGCGCGTCATCTTCACCCTGTCCTCCCCTCCGCCTACTATCTCCAAGACACCCCTCTTTCTCTCCTGCCCGTAATCATGCTTGCGTTCTTGTTTCCTTTCTTTTCAGCTACAATATGGGTTGTTCCGTCCTTCACACAAAACCTGTATTGCATCTCTAGAAAACCGGGTTTCTGAGCCTGGTTTCTTGCTTAAACGAGTCTGTTCGTTCCATCCAGTATATCTGCTGCTCGTTTTGCGATATATTAGAGCTCATATATTATCGTAGCCGTCCACAAACACTCCGTAGACAGAGATGTTCGTTTGGAAAAATGGCTAAACAAGGTTAAGTTAGTCATCAAGTTCGTGGTAGCTTCTTAAGCTCCTTTGAGACCAACCCTCTCAACAAAGAGTTCGAACGCCCGGTTAGCTCAATCGGTAGAGCGTGAGACTCTTAATCTCAAGGTTGCGGGTTCGACCCCCGCATCGGGCTCAAATCCTGATGCGCCTCTTTAAGGAGGCCCTTCGAATCTCAATTTTTTTCTTTTTTCACATTTCTCCCTTTTTTCTCGTTTTCTTTCTCACTCTTCTTTTTCTTTTTCCCCCCTTTTATGTCGTCCTACGCAGTTCAAAAGTTCGCTGACACCTCAAGTTCTCATCGAAAATGCTGGCTTTCTCCAGCCGCTCCATAGATTGCTTCTTTCTTTTTACCGGGAAGTCTCCCTTGCAGTCCTGTCATCTCATTATCTTCAGACGAACTGTGCCGTCCGACAGATAACTCTGCCAAGGCATTCGATAGTTCTCCTCTCTCTTCGCCCGCCTCCCTTTGCTATGTGACCGATGTCTCGTTCCCCTTCGCTGCGTGGAAAAGCATCTAAGAAAATGGTGTGTGTGCAGGCCAGGGTGTATGTGTCATGTGCAGCAAAAAGGCGGAGCTGACCCTTGTTCCTTGCATGCCAGTAGCCGAAAAGAGAAAGGCAGGGAGGGATGACTTGCTTTCAAGGGCGGAGTTGGAGCAAGGGGTGGCAGAAAGGGAGGAGTTGCTTGCAGAAAGACAGCAATGGATCCCGTCTTCCCATCGTACATTGCATGTAGGATATCTCGCATGCACTCCGTACGGACTATGCTCAACATCCTCCCCATCGTTGCGCTGCTGCGGTTCGACGCACTGCGCTGCTCGATTAAGCACTGACTTTCGCCCGCAGTCTGTGCCTTCCTGGCCAACAGCAGCACTAAAGTGGCGGACATCGGGCCAGACCGCGCAACCTAGCATTTGGCCTTCAAACAAAAGAGAGGAAGGAGCCGTAGACCACAGCAACGCACTTTGACCTTGAACCTGTTCATGCAGGTCCCGTCGCGACGCATGCATGCACTAACGCACCTGAGGATCTGTGCCATTCTACGGAGGACATGTATGGAGTAGAACAAGTCAAGAAGACGGCCGTTGTGCCGCCCGAAGCAGTGACCCTTCCGCTATGCCATCCCCCTCAGCGCAGGCCCGAGCCCGACATGTTGTTTCAAGCAGTGATGCACGAGTTCGATAGTGAACAAGATCAGTCTGTGCCCCTCGGTGCACTGGAGACCGTCGCCAGGCAACGCTCCTTATTTTGACAAAAGGGGACCAGAGACAGGGAGGAGAGAGATCGTCGCGAAGCCAAGTGCCACCAGGCTGGGTTCAAAATGGGGGTTAAGTGGCGGCGTAATGAGCGTGGGTGTCGACGTCGCAGTCGCAGTCGCAGTCGCTGAGGATATGGTACGGGAGACAAGATGAAGACATAAAATGCGGCGCGGAATTGATGGACAAGGGCAGCATTGCCGAAATTGGCGCGCATCACGGGCGATCAAAGGGAGCATCAAGAGGGAGAGCGCGCACGAGGAGGTGGACGGTAGCAGTACCACATTAGCAGGTACCCGCTAAGCTAATTTGAGGTACTGGGATACATAGGCAGACGTTTCTGATACTCCACCCTCAGGGTCAAAGCTTTCCGCTCGCCTGCGCCATTGGCCAGTGCGAGATAAATCAAGGACCCACCATCCCTGCGGTGGGTCTGTCGCAAGAAACAGCAAAGCGGCGCCCGCTGCAAGCTCTCTCGCCAGAGCCCAGTTCCCACACTTCAACACCCCCCGTTTATTATCTCCTCTCACCTTCTCCTTCGCCCTTTCTTTCCTCCTTCTTTACCACGACTCCCTTCATTCTTCGTCACTGTTCGGCCTTCTCTCCTTTTCCACTCCTTTCTGTATACAAGCAGCGACACCGACGGACCTGCGCGATCCTCATTTTCTCTATTTGCTAGCGCCCGGCGCAAACAGTCGTCGCACCATTACAACCGCATTCCTCCTCCTCTCCGCCATTCCTCCTGCGCAGCCTACTGCTCTACTGGCAGTCTACTCTTCAGTCTACTCTCCAGTCTATCATAAAATGCTGCTCCAAGGGTTTGCCTGCGATTCGTCGCACCCCTCGCTGGACTCGTTTGCGCCGCTCGCGCGCATTCCGGCGCCTGCACCCTCGCCCGCCTCCGCCATGTCGCTGGCCTCGCCGCCCGCCAGTCCGCCCCAGGCGTCGGCGCCCAACGCGCTCGGAAACCTCTTTAATGCCTGCCGCAACCTGCAGGCCCTCCTCACCGCGCCCGCGCAGTCGCCACCAGTCACACCGCCCCAGCAGCAACATGAGCTGCTGGCCAGTCCACCTCCAACGCATACGGCGCATGTACCGGCGCCTCTGAAGCTACGTCTGCGGTCGCGGAGGGTCGGCGCAGACGACAGCAACACAGCCACTACAAACAGCATGACCACCACCGCCACCAGCAGCGGATCCATCGTCGCGCGCAGGCGCATCGTGAAGCGCACACAACAACAACGACAGCCGCTGGCGCCACGCGGACCGAACAAGAGACGGCGTGCTGCCGACGATGATATGGGACGAAGCGATGACATGGACGAGGATGCAGACGCGGACGATGTTGACGCTGAGGCCGAGGCTGAAGCCGAGGCTGAAGCTGAAGCTGAAGCTGAAGCGGAGGCCAGCGGAGGCAACGATACTGTACTGTTCAGTCTGCCGCTTCTTGCGCCATCGCCGCTGCGTCGGCCACTGGCTGCTGCGCCGTTGCCATTGTCATCACGAACAAGGGCAGCCACCTTGTCGTCACTGTTGGCTCCTTTTGAGTCTCCAGTGCCGACGACCGCAACCACTACCACATTGGCAGTCTCACCCGCGACGTCGCCACGACCGCAGACACCCAAGCGCGCTCGCATTGCGCCCGAGGCTTTGCCGCTTGGCCTGGAGCGCAGCGACTTCCACGCGCTGCACGCCGACGGCATCCCAGACGACAGCAGCGGCCGCAGTCCCAGAGGCGGCGGCGGCGAGGTCGAGGTGGAGGCGGACGGCGAGGCGTGGAGCGAGGAGCAAGACCGCATGTTGGTGGAGTTGGTGCTGGAGAAGCTCAAGCTGAGCAAGACGGAGTGGCAGGACTGCGCACGGAGCCTGGGCAAAGACCGGCACAGCCTGGGCCGTCGCTGGAAGAGCCTGATGCTGCACGGCGATGTTGGGCTGAAGCCGGGGGCACGGTCGCGGAGGAGCAAGATCCACGGTACTTGGCGGTGATTTTCTCACCTTTACTTTTCTTCGCCTCTATTGCTTTCTTGCTTTTTCTCATCTCCTTTTCTTGTACGATTACGGACTACAGCATCATGGGTAGGCGTCTTGGGGGACACGCCGATACACGCATCATCAGCATCTAGGGGAGGGATCGACGGACTTGATCTTTCACTTGGGCTTATACCCGTTCCGAGTTTCTTCGGAAACAGATAATTTATTTTGTTTGCATCGCGACCTTTTTTACAATCTATTAAACCTGTGCTTCGCAACACGGTTCTCCTGTGCCTCTCTGCTTTCTCTCCCTGCCTGGGTAGGTAAAATTGGACGTCTGAAGTCAGGACAGAGCACCCTTGTTACCATGAGAGCTCTTCTCGTGAACTCGCTAATATGAAGCTTAGAATGCATGTGGAATATCAAAGGAAGCCTGTCAATAGCACTTTCGACTCTCTGGTCTCGCAACAGCCAACGGAAAGAGGTCAAAGAGCACGCCCCGGGAGCGGCGACTTTCTTTTTGCTGGGCCCTCCCTGTCCATGCATGAACTTAATATAGACTCAGTATTCCCCGCTCCAAACGACACGCTGTTTCATGTCCTGCCTCTTCCATCTCGACTCGTTTCTTTCCTTCTTTTTATTGTTTTGTTTCGTCCCTCGTCCGCGCGGCCCGTGCCCTTGGTTTTGCCCGGTCGTTGCTCGGCGCCGTCGTGCCTTTATCTCATTTAGTGCCGGTTTCTATTATTGCTTTGCCCATATACCAGATGTTTCAGAAACACACATAACCGCACAGGGCCTCCCGTAGGCTTCCCGCAGGATCGACCATTTCCCAGATTCTTTCCACTCGGCAGAACAGCAACCGAAGACGGCCAATGATGGTAGACCTAGATACTTACCTAGAGGCATACGGTCTTCCACGATACCCAAGATGTTCTGTTCTGTGGCTATATGGCAAGTCAAGGCCGGTTCTGGGACGTCGCCGTACCATAAAGACTCACAGCGGCGATCTACGCATACAGCTGACGAACCCGTAGTCTCTCGTAGACACACCTACCACCCTTCCAGCGGCTTCACATACACGTGCAGTCCGTTCCCCGGCCGCGCCGACACCGCGCTCCGGATCTCCAGTTTCTTGTCGTCCACCTGCGCCGGGTCCTGCAGCCGGAACTGGAAGCGGCCAGCCCACGTCGCCAGCAGGCACGCAAACTCGGCGCGTGCAAAGCTCATGCCGATGCAGCTGCGCGGGCCGTGCAGAAAGGTCAGAAACGCGTAGTTGGACGACGCCACGGCGGAGGTCTTTGCTGCTGCTGCTGGTGCTGCTGCTGCTTGCCCATCGCCGCCGTCGCCATCGCCGTCGCCGCGCAGCCACCGCTCCGGCTTGAACTCCAGCGCGTCCGGCCCCCACAGCTCTTCGCTCTTGTTCACGGCCCACGGAACCAGCATAATCGTGGTGTCGCGCGGCACAAACTGGCCCTGGATGGTCGTGTCGACCGCGGCTACACGCAGCGTCAAGGGCACGGGCGAATAGAACCGGAGCACCTCGCTGCACACGGCATTGAGGTAGGGCAGACGGTCAATGTCCGTGGAGGTGATTGTGGGAGCGGCATCTTTGTCGCCGGCGGCGGCGGCGTGGTCCTCGCTGCCCAAGGATGGCAGGTGAGACCGAATCTCCTGCCGAAGTCGATCCTGCACGTCCGTGTGCACGCACAGCAGGTAGACGGCAAAGGTGAGCGCCGACGACGTGGTCTCGTGGCCAGCGGCCAGAAAGGTCATGAGCTGGTCGACCAAGTTTTCGTCGCTGAAGCCGCCCGACTCGAGCGCCACCGACAAGATGTCGATGTCGGTGTCGCCTGGCGACGGCTTTTCCTGTCCTGCTGCCCAAGCAATCGACGCGGCCCGCTTGCTGGCCTGCACCTTTGCCTTCTTCTCTTGCACCAGGCCGGCACACGCCTCCCGCAGGAAGCGGCGTCCCGTGATGATTTTCCGGTTGTGGCTGAACGGCAGTCGCAGGAGGAACCAGCGAGGCAGGAAGAGCGACAGCACGTTCAGCAAGCGCGCCGTAGAGTCGCTGCTGAAGACCATGTTGTAGGTGGCCGCCAACTTGTTGTCGGGGTTCTGGACGGCGCCAAAGTCGCGGCCGAGGCCGGCCACGCCGATGATGTCGAGCGTCGTACGGGAGGCCCAGCTGGCGATCTCCAGTGGAGCGCCGTCTTGCGTTGTTTGCGCCGTCTGTGCGATCTGGCGTTGGATGGCGAGCACGCTTTCACGGCCCTTGCGCCAGAACACGGGGTACAGGTCTTTGATGTGCCGAAAGGCAAATGCGGGGGACAGCATCTTGCGCTGGAAGCGGTGCTCGTCCCCTTCGGCCAGCAGAATGCCGACACCGAGCATGTCTGCCAGGGACTTGCGCAGGAATCCAGGCTTGATAAAGTCGTAGTTCTTGGACACGAGCACCTCGGCCAGGGCTTTGGGTTTGGTAATCAGCAGGCGTTCCTGGTTGAAGATGCCTAGATAGCGGATCAAGCCGTTGTTGGGGATGGTATTTATCCTAGACAGCAGAAGAGGCAGGAGTACGTTAGATGACAAAAGACACGCCGTAGGAAGGCAAAAGGCCTGACGTACCACCCCATGTGCGGACTGCCCGTGGGCTCGCCATGGATGCGCGGGAACTGGCCGAGAATGAAGGTGTTGCTGTTCTTGGGCGGCTGCGGTAGATGCCGTAGCGGAGAGAAGTAGAGAGGGTAGAGAAGCATGCCCCAGACGCCATAAGCAAAGGCCTGAAGCAGGTAGGCGGCGACGAAGACCCAGAAAAAACGAGAGAGCGGAAAACCAGAGGCAGCCTCGGCGCCGGCGACAGACGTGGTGGCCGTGGACCGGCGCGACCAGGCTGTCACGCCATAGGCAGCAGCCAAAGAGCCAGTCAGGACGAGGAGTCGAGGCAGAGGCATGGTGAGGTTTCGGCGGCGTTGATGAAGTGTACGTGGACGTCAAGCTCAGTCGTGACGATCATAGCAGCCAAAGAACAATTGAGGTAAAAAGCGCAGCACGAAGAGAAGAGAGCGAGGGTGCGCAAACGTATTATCAGCCCCAAGACGGAGCCGGAAAGCTCCAGTGGGACCCGGCGGCATGTTCATCATACGGAGTACGGAGTAATCGTCCTAAGCCCACTCCGTACAAATACAGGTGACGGTCCTATCACATTGCCTGGTTAGTGGAGGCAGTGGGCTGTGTCTTTGAATTGATTGGCTGGAATCGGGCAGGCTGTTCCAGGTTATGCAGGTCGTCGGCTACGGCACAACCTTTGAGGCGGAAGAGCTGGAGCCTGGAGGGACAACGGCCTTGTAGCGATTACTTGTACAGAGAACTAATCTCGCAACTACCCTCTGCGCAATACATAGCTGGCTGCCCACCACGCAGCCTTTCCCACAGCCCACAGGCAGCCGACCAGCAGGGCGGCCAACACCCACAGCACCGTGGTGCGAATGCGAAACGCCTCGTCCGACTCCATCTCGAGCAGTTTGCGCTGCATGCTGTGGTAGTAGGTGCCGTCGTCTTTGTCGCTGCCACTGCTCTTCACCAGCACGTAGCGCGACTGCTGGCGCCGGAAGAAGATGCTATGCAGCCACCCTGGCATGTGCTGGTGATAGCTGGATGCGTCTGCTGCCATGCCCTTGCTACCGTACACGTGTGGCCATGGCTCGTCGTGCGTATGGCTGCGTAGAACCGAGTAGCGGAGCTCAACCCAAGCAAGGGATATGAGGAACGACACAAAGATGATGGGCGTCATGACGAGCTGAAGGTGGTTAGTTTTGCCATCGACCCGTCGGCCATCGACCCGTCGGCCATCGACCCGTCGGCCATGCGACTCACATGGTAGAGCGTCGACGGTTTCGGCGGCTGGTCCTGACGGACTGCCATAGAAGCCGGAGCCGGCGTTGCCATGGCGAAGCAATCCTAGGAAAGCTGCAGATGTCTGTCGAGCAGGGTTCGGTGAGAGATCAAGAAGAACGAAGACAGCAACAAGATACAGCAAGAAATGTCAGTCAGAAATGTCAGGACAGCCAGACAAAGAAGGTGTTTAAACAAAGAAAGTATCTCAGCCTCCTGGCCTGCAATCCGGCCAATCCGGCTGTGCCGGGCCAAGCCCTAGCAGCTATGGGGGTTAGGTTAGTGAGCCCCGCGCAGTGACATCACTACAACAGGATAGCAAAGCGTTGTATTTTGTATTTTAGGCCTCTATGGCTCCTCTACGGCAGCGCAACACACTCAATCTCAATGTCAACGTTCTTCGGCAGCGTCTTGACGGCAACGCAGCTGCGCGCCGGCTTGTGGGCGAACCACTTGGCATACTCAACATTCATGTCCTGCTGTGTTAGTTTAGGTAAACAAGTTGGGGAGATAAAAACATACTGCAAAGTATTTCATGTCAGACAGGAAAATGTTGACTTTGACCACCTTGGCAAGCGAAGAGCCGGCGGCCTTGAGGACAGCCTCGAGGTTCTGGATGACTTGCACCGTCTTCTCCTCGATCGTACCCTCGACAAAGTTTCCGTCCTTGTCGACCGGGATTTGGCCCGAGCAGAAGATGGCAAAGGGCGTCTTGATGGCTTGGGACTGGAACAAAGAGGTCAGTCGAATTGTCTGGCGGATGTTCCTGGATTCTGGTCAGGGAGACCTACATAGGGGCCGGCAGCTGGGTGCATTAGCAGATGTCAATGGCAGAAGCAGAAACCGCAAGAAAACAGCACTTACGGGCAGCCGCGTCCTCGGAGAAGACAATTGTCTGAGACATGGTGGAGGCTGAGGAGGAAAATTGGCGCGAGTTCTTGACGAAGGGGACGAGGGCGGGCAGAAGAGCAGAAGAGCGAGTGTGAGTGTGAGCGCGAGCGACGGTAGGTGCGAGACGTGTCACGGCTTGCCTGAGCATGAGTGATGGGAGAGAGTAGGGAGGAAGAAGAAGGAATCCGAGGAAAAGAGGGAAAAGCTAGAGGATATATACTTGCTCCGTATCTTGAAAGTTGCGAAAACCGGAGCCCCTCGGCTTATCGTTATCGTGGAGCTTGGACCAGCTCCCTGCCAAGTGCCAGGTGTCCTTCTGAAAGAGCAGCGTCTCTAGGGAGTGTCCAGGCCTGAACAACAGCTGCTCCTCTGCCCTCCGACTGCATCCCCTTCCCTGGTAACGCTGGTCCGGCCCCAAACCACCTGTCGCACGCCCCCTTTCCCAGCTGGTAATTCCATTTCCAGCTGGTAAACCCCCTTTTCCAGCTGGTAAATCCGTTATTACGACACCCCCTTACTCCGAACCATCCACGCTTTTTTCCACGCGTACCTGTCGTGGCATCTTTTTCTCCTTTTCTGGCTCTTGCTTCCCTTTTGTCTCTTCCCGATATCTCCTTCGCGCCTCCTTTGCGTTTCCCCCGCCTCCTTCTCAACGTCTTTCGACTGCGCATGTGAACATCTCTGCGATTCACCATGGCCGCCTCGTCGACGCCACAGGGCTCCCTGCGCCATCGCAACGTGGCTGGCAGCAAGAAGAAGGATGGCGCATTGTCCGACGCGGATGTCGTCTCCATCAAAGCCAAGGCCTCGCCCGCCGCCCGCAAAGGCACCCCCCCCCAGCGAGAATACCAGATCACCGGCTTCTTGATCACGGCCCTCGCCTTCCTGACGCGCTTCTGGGGCATCGGCCACCCGGACGAGGTTGTCTTTGACGAGGTGCACTTTGGCAAGGTGAGTCTTGTGCACGCTGCTCCGCGGTGATCGTCGAGGGTGTGCATGGCGGCTGACCAGCTAGTTCGCGTCCTACTACATCCAACGGACATACTTCTTCGACGTCCATCCTCCCTTTGGCAAGCTGCTGTTCGCCTTCGTTGGCTGGCTCGTCGGCTACGATGGCCACTTCCACTTTGACAACATTGGCGACTCCTACATCGCCAACAAGGTCCCCTACATTGCGTTCCGCGCTTTGCCCGCGTTGCTCGGCTCGCTGACCGTCACCGTTGTCTACCTCATCATGTGGGAGTCGGGCTACAGCCTGCCTGCGTGTGTCCTCGCCGCCGGCCTCGTCCTGCTCGACAACGCCCACATTGGCCAGACCCGCCTCATCCTGCTCGATGCCACGCTCGTGTTCGCCATGGCCTGCAGCATCCTCTGCTACATCCGCTTCTACAAGCTGCGCCACGAGCCCTTCTCGCGCAAGTGGTGGAAGTGGCTCATCTTCACCGGCTTTGCGCTTTCCTGCGACATCTCCACCAAGTACGTCGGCCTCTTTGCCTTTGTGTCCATTGGCTCCGCCGTCTGCATCGATCTCTGGGACTTGCTCGACATCAAGCGAGCTGGCGGTGCTCTGTCCCTGCCCAATTTTGGCCGCCACTTCGCTGCGCGGACCGTCGGCCTGATTGTCATGCCCTTCCTCTTCTACCTGTTCTGGTTCCAGGTCCACTTTGCTGTGCTCACGCGCTCCGGCCCCGGGGACGACTTCATGTCTCCCGAGTTCCAAGAGACGCTTAGCGACAACGCCATGCTGGCCAATGCCGTCACCATCAACTACTACGACGCCGTCACCATCCAGCACAAGGAGACCAAGGCATACCTCCACAGCCACCCCGACCGGTATCCGCTGCGCTACGACGACGGACGCGTCTCCAGCCAGGGCCAGCAGGTCACCGGCTACCCCTACAACGACACCAACAACCATTGGCAGATCCTGCCTGCGGACGGCAGCACGGATCTGGGCCGCGTGGTCAAGAACCACGATCTCGTCCGCCTCCTCCATACCGGCACCAACACAATCCTCTTGTCGCACGATGTTGCGTCGCCCTACTTCCCGACCAACCAAGAGTTCACCACGGCGCCGCTCGAAGACGCGTACGGCGACCGCGCCGCAGACACGCTCTTTGAAGTCCGCATCGAGAACGGCAAGCCCGGCCAGGAGTTCAAGAGCGTTTCGAGCTACTTCAAGCTCATCCACAATCCCAGCAAAGTGGCCATGTGGACCCACACGACGCCGTTGCCCGACTGGGGCCACAAGCAGCAGGAGATCAACGGCAACAAGCAGATCACGCCGAGCTCCAACATCTGGCTGGTCGAGGACATTGCCTCTCTGCCCGCCGACGACAAGCGCCGCGAGAGGCCTGAGAAGGCGGTCAAGACACTGCCTTTTCTGCAAAAGTGGTTCGAGCTGCAGCGGTCCATGTTCTGGCACAACAACCAGCTCACCAGCAGCCACCCGTACTCGTCGCTACCGTACCAGTGGCCGTTCCTGCTCCGCGGCGTCAGCTTCTGGACGCAGAACGATACGCGGCAGCAGATTTACTTTGTGGGCAATCCGATTGGCTGGTGGATTGCCAGCAGCTTGCTCGCCGTCTTTGCCGGCATCCTTGCCGCCGACCAGTTTTCCCTGCGCCGTGGCATGGATGCTCTTGATCACCGTACGTTTTTTTGTTTTTTTGTTTTTTTGTTTTTGTGTTTTTTTGTTTTTGTATTTTTTGTTTCCAAATCAAGCACCAGCGCAAGTTCTGATGCTAACATTGCGGCAGGAACTCGCTCGCGCCTCTACAACTCGACGGGCTTTTTCTTCCTCGTGTGGGCGACCCATTACTTTCCCTTTTACGTCATGGGCCGCCAGCTCTTCTTGCACCACTACCTGCCTGCGCATCTCGCATCGACGCTGGTGGCCGGCGCCCTGATCGAGTTCATCTTCACGTCGGACTCGGGCGAGCCGGAGCCGCCGTCGAGCTACCAGCAGCAAGGCAAGCCGGACAAGAAGGCCGGGACTGCCAGTCCGAAGCGCCATATCTTGGCAGGGGAGAGATTTGCGGGCCAGAGCCTGGCGGGCGCGTGGATTGCAACGATCTTCATTCTGGCCGTGGTTGCTGCCAGCTGGTACTTTTTCCTGCCGCTGACCTACGGCTACCCTGGCCTGGACGTCGACCAAGTGCTGCGGCGGAAATGGCTAGGCTACGACCTTCACTTTGCCAAATAAAGGGAAAAACGAGGCAGCGGCAGCGAGCCGTGTACGATACGAGAAAGAAGAATAAAACGGGGGAGGGGGAAGCGGAAAGCATTGCTAACTGGGTAGGTACCTACGGAGAAAGAAGGAGTAGAAAAAGGAGGGCCAATGCTGTGACGGTTTCTCCCACGACGCGGTTGGATGGCCACATTTGGGATAGCATAAGATACATTTTTTTGTTCACAGGCAGTTTTGTCTTTGAGACGGTACTTTGCGAGGGTCAAAGGAAAAGAAACTTTTTTATTCTACAAGCTTTTTGCATGAGGGAAAAGGGCAAGAGTACTGGTTACCTACCTAGGTGTTGACAGGTTATGCTGTGGACAGAAGCTGACCTGGTGTAATAGGTGCATCACTTTATACCTTTCTCGTTCGTGGCGTTTCTGGCTGTGTCTACTACGGTCCAAGGAGTGCTCCCGGGGACATCTTGGACAGGACGGCATTGTCGGCGTCTGCGGGGTCGTCGGCCAGCGTGCACGTTGACAGGGGGCTCGGCCGAGGGGGCCAGCGGAAGCTGTCGCGGGTGTGGGCATGGCCACGGGCATGGACGCGGGCAGGCAGGGTCGACCCACTCCCCAGCAGAAGCTCCTGCTTGCGCAGCAGGTGGCGGCGGCGGTGCAGGCGATGCTGCGCCCGTGCCTGCTGGTTCTCGCGCAGCAGCAGCGCCGGCAGCGTCGTCTGCGGCGTGAACAGCGGCGCGCTGCTGTGGATCCAGCGGGCGACGAGGAGGCGCTCGGACGGGCTAAAGTCGGCGACGCTCGCCTGCGCCATGGCCATGTTTTTTTCCTTGTCCTTGTCCTTGTCCTTCTCGGTGCCACGCTGGGCACCGCGGTATTGCAGGCCGTTCTCGTCCATGGCGCGCGCGATGCCGTACCAGTGGATGGCGTTGCACCGCGGGACGCTCAAGAGGTCGAGGAAGCGCGCTCTTTCGGGCGTCTCGTGCGTCTCGTGCGTCTCGGCGGTTCTCTTGCTCGCTAACGGCACTGCTGGTAGGGCTAACTGGCGCACGCGCGGATGCTGCAGCACAAACAGCAGTGTGCGCGCGGCTGACCAGTCCTGCGGCAGCACCAGGAGCCGCCGCAAGCTCGCGAGCAGCGCCTGGCCCTGTGCGCTGTCGTAGGCCAGCTGGCGCAGCTGGCACGCTGGAACCGCCGGCTTCAGTGCCGGCGCCACCTCCGTCGAGTTGCTGCGGCTGGGCGACTGCAGCAGCAGCGGCAGCAGCAGTGGACGGGCAGGTTGGCGCCGGATGGAGCGGCGCTGCTGTGGTACTAGCGGCGACGGTGGTGGCAGGATCGCAAACGTCTTGGCTGCTCGCGGCCGAGGCGACGCTGGCACAGGCGACGCTGGCACAGGTGACGCTGGCACAGGCTGCTTTGGCCCCGCCGAGATCCGACGCGGCCGACGGCAGTCGATAGCGCGCGGCGTGAAGCGCGGCAGGTGGGCGACGCGGGCCGTGGCAATCTGGGGCGAATCGGGCGCGCCATAGCTGACGCTGCTCACGCTGCTTCTGTCGACAGGACGGGGTTCATGGTCATCCGCAGCACAGTCCGGGTTGTCGTGATCCAGCGAGCGCGCGAGAGTATCCGGCTCTGTGGCAGCTGCGTCGGTCGGTGGCGACATCATCACCGCATGGTCGATCGACGGGCGGCGCCGGCCCAGGCGGAGTGAAACCGGCGTGACCTGATCCTGCTGCCAAGACGGATAGACTTGCAGACGGCATGACGCCGCGGCAAGCGGTTCGTATCTGCTGATGCGAGCCTTCTTGCGCCAATCCGTGTCGTGCATATTCGGCACCGTCGTCGTGGTCGTGGTCGTGGTCGTGGTCGTAGCTGTGGTCGTGGCCGCCATCGTCGTTTTTGCTGGTGCCGGAAGGTCGTGGCTAATGGCCGTGCCGATCTCGTATGCAGAATCATGGCTCGACTGGCTGTATGACAGCGTCGTGCCACCGGAGGACGTCACGATGAGCACGGGGCCGATCATGAGCTCCTCAAGCTCCTTTGCCTCCTGGAGCCAAGCGTTGTTTCGCCGCGCCTGCTCCTCGAGCCACTCACGACGGGCCAGGCGGCGCTGGGCGCGGCGTGAATGGGTCAACTCCTTGCATTTCTTGTAAAGGTAGTTTCGGATACGCGAGTAGACACTCATACCCATGGTTGGTCGTGGGGCTCCTTGTCGTGGCTGCAGCACCTCCGTCCTCGGCCTTGTCTACGAGAACATGCGAAGGAACTGACGATGGCAGCAGACCTAGCAGACGGGGTAGAGACGAAAAACGCTTAAAAACAAATGCGAGAAAGGGAGAAAGGACAACTCCCGGAAAATGGAAGCTTTTGAGAGCACGTAAGAACGAGACGGGGACGTAACGCAATAGGGACACGGAGAATAGAGAGAAAGGGCAGCGAGGGGGACAGTACGCCGCCTGTTTTATACATCGGACAAACCATGATACTCGGCGACAAGAGGTGCCGATACAGCAGCTCAGCCATGTTTGTTCAGAGAACAGAGAGGCCATACCCCGAAGGCGGGTGTGGGACAAAGGACAATGCAGGTATTGGAGAAAAGAAGTTGTTGCCCGTGAACAAAGAGCAGATCAGCACACAAAGCGACCGTTCTCGAATTCTACATAAACAATGCATTGTCAGACAGTCGGCTTCTGGTAGAGGACAAACCGAATGCCGTATACTACATCTCGGGTCAAGCATATAAAAGACAAACACTGCCTCTCTCCAAGACTCGTTCCAAGTGTTGAACACTCTTCTCAAAACTCACTCACATCATGGGATTCTTTAGCCGTTCAAAACGCTTTCCGCCTCCACCTGAGACCCCGGCCAGGCGTCCCGCCTCCGCAGCACAGCCGGCCCGCGCATGCATCTCTCCTGCCGAAGCGCCGCAGAACCAAATGCAGGAGAAGCTCTCCTCCCAGCGCCCCGCGACCATCGACGGCGCGTCTGGCATACGGCCCGGCCCCCCCTCGCGGCGCCAGGCCACGACCGTCTTCTCGCCTCCATTGCTGCACCGCCAGGATGCAGTTCTCGGCCGCAGCGACGGCCATTGCAGCAGTGCACCACTGCTGCAATGGAAGCCTCTGCCGCCGCTGCCGTTGATGCGGACTCGTAAACCGCTGCCGCCTCTTCCTGTGCGTTCCCTTCCTCCTCCACCTTCTCTGCCTCTGCTCCCTGACCCCCTGCCCCCCCTGCGTTCTCCACCGCCTCAGTCGCCGCTGCCGCCGCTGCCCACTGCCAGTGGCCCGCGACAGCGACAGGGACTGCGCCAGGCCGCTTTCCATGGCCAGCCGCCAGCTCCGCTCGCTGACACCTACACTTACATCCCGCAACTACCGCCGCCGCGCCGACCGCAGCCGCAGCTGCAGCCGCTACGCACGCACGCATTGCTACCGAATGCCCGCCAGCAGCCCCAGAGCTCCCGTGACTCTCAACACGCTCAGCAGCCCCCCCTCCGCAGGGACAGCAACAACGTGTCGCCGCTGTTGTCCCCCGAGCCCTTCCTGGCCAACGGGTTCTACTATCCCGTCTCGCCCGTGGAGAGCCGATTGCGGCGGACGTAGCAGACGTAAGTACGAGGCAAGTTCTCCTTTCTTCTTTCTTCCATTCTTCTCTCTCTTTCACTCTTCTTTCTCTTTCTTTCACTCTTCTTTCTTCGTTTTCTCTTTGGTTACTCTACTTTGCCTAATTTCACCCAAACGTATCATTCATTGCTGCTGGTATTCCCCAATAATAATACTGCGCCCCTGTGACGCTATGGATATCTCACAAGAATAACTCCAGATGAGTCAAGAGGAAACTGTCTTCCCTGGCTTGCACCAGATGCTAGGAAGGAAAAGAGAAAGCTCACCGCCTGCCCTCTTTCATTTTTGAGGCTTGACCGCAATAATACGGTAGCTCGTGGTGATCAGGCGCATGTTGTCCATCTTCACAAACGCCTGTCCATCCAGGCACAGCCGGTTGATGAGCGTCTTGAAGTGCTTCGGCAGGACATGCATCCGCACCAGGCCCAGGATCATATGCCGCATGGCCCGGAAGTAGATGTCCACCTTGTCAATCAGCGGTGCCTGCAGGCCGTCGAGGCTCGCGTTGTCGGACCGCGTCACCTCAAACCCGGCAGCCACCAGTGCCTTTTCGAGCCCCGCCGGCGTTGGCGTTCCCACCGCCCCAATAAGCGGCTTGACACGCCGCATCAGCTCCGCGTGCTCGGCATTTGTCGGATCGTACGCCGGCAGGCTGACCCAGTCGAGCATGGAAAACTTTGCGCCCGGCTTCAGCACCCGGTACACCTCCTTGAACATGGTGGGGAGGTCTTTGCAGAGACTAAAGGCCTGGATTTCGTAGAAGGCGTCAAACATGCTGTCCGGAAAGGGAAGCGGCAGGTTGTTCTGGTCCTGCTCAAGAAATACGTTGGTGAGGCCCTGCTCGGCGTTGAACGCTCGCGCCTGCGCCAACTGGTTCGGGTCGATGTTGATCCCCGTCACCTGCGCTCCCGAAAACTTGGCCATGTGCGCTGCTACGCGGCCTCTGCCGCAGCCAATGTCCAGCACTCGGTCGCCGCGCTTCAGGCCCAGGTCGCGCGCAACCGACTCCTCGTACAGCAGCTGGTTGTCCAGTACGGAAACATGCTTGTCCATCAGGGGCGGGATGTACATCTTCTCGACGTCGCCAAGGGCACAGAGATGGTTCAGGACGCCATAGTAGGAGCGCAGGCAGTCGCCGACCTTCTGCTTGTAATCCAGGCCGAGCGCCTCCACCATGGCCGGCTCGTCCGCCCAGTCCAGGTTGTAGATGACGTACGACGCCATAAAGTCGTCCACTTGTTTTTCCGAGAGGCTGCAGAGGTACTTGAACGATGTCCAAAAAGTCCCGGCGCGGTTGGTCGATGCCGAGCGTTCAACCACGGGCGCCTTGTGCAAGGTTTTTGGGGCTGTCTGGTCATCACTCTGGTCTTTGGCTTGCTTGTGCCCAAAGAGATTCCACGACTTGCGGTGGCGGGGCTCTAGCTCAACGTCTTGGTCGAAGAGCGTCTCGCTACTACGCGCGCTCGAAGTGCTTCCATTGTCCACCGGAACAGGCGTCGGTACGGCTGGCGTCGCGGCCATGACACTCGCAGCCATGCTGCTAGAGTGTGCTTGCGTTGTTGACTGTGGTTGTGAGTAGGGATGCCGGTCTGCCTGTGAGTAGGGATGCCGGTCTGCCTGTGAGTAGGGATGCCGGTCTGCCTGTGAGTAGGGATGCCGGTCTGCCTGTGAGTAGGGATGCCGGTCTGCCTGTGAGTAAGGATGCCGGTCTGCCACTGTTTCGATGTCAAGAGCCGTACGGACTGTATTTGTGCGGTTTGTAGGACTTGGCCGCAACAAGAAAAAAGAGAGAAAAGCAAATGACGACAGGGAGGTAGGAGGAGAGAGTGGGAGACCGGAGCGGGGTATAATATTGAAACAGGTTTGTTGAAAGGAAGTGAGTTGTTTGGTCGAAGCGAGAAAACGCTCAATGCTCGGAAGAGAAGAGGAAGAGAAGAAGAATCAGAATCAGAATCAGAACTGGAAACAGCGACTCGGAGGGCCACGGTGTTGTTATAGCAACTTAGGGAAGGAGCGTTCGGCGGGTCTCGAGGCGAGAAATATGTCTGTTGCGACTACGGAGATGCAGCAGAAGACTGTGGAAGCCGGTGACGCATCGGAAAAGACTGGGAGCTCACGACGAGCCCCGGACCTTGCCGTACGAAACAACTGGCCTGCTGACATCGAAGCCATGGGAAAAAGTCTAAAGGGCACAACAGCAGACAAAGGCGAGAGGCCGAAAAGCCGAATGGTCGAAAGGTCGAAAGCAGGAGATACCAGCCGGGAGTGGGGGTTGCACGGTGGAACGTATTTCTAAGCAGGTATTGTTGACTGTTGAGCTTTTGGTACGTCACCGGTAGCGATGCGAGATGATCCGATGCCACAGGGCCTGGTTCCCGAAACTTCCGGGAACTAGCGAAGCGGGCGGTTTGTAAACCAGCACGAAATGCTCCGTACGGAGTACCTAGGTAGCGTCAGTTCGCTCGTTCAGTACGAAGTACTACCGATAGACTTGGATGGCCAGCTCTAGGCGTATGCGTTATGACATTGACGCCTTCTTGTGGGAAGAACTTCTTGTGGAAAGAAAAGCAGTGAGAAATACGCCCAGAGACTGTAAGCGTAGTGCTTAGACCTCTCCCTTGGCGGACTTTCCGAATAGGGAAATACTGCACTAACACACCACACCTGTTCGAACAGCCTCGTCTAGATGCCAGCTCAACGAGCGAGAAAGGTTGATGTCATC
Organism: Ophiostoma angusticollis; assembly: GCA_019925545.1. Lineage (NCBI taxonomy): Eukaryota > Fungi > Ascomycota > Sordariomycetes > Ophiostomatales > Ophiostomataceae > Ophiostoma > Ophiostoma angusticollis. The sequence continues at coordinate 248,461 of JADHKL010000028.1, forward strand.
GCTAAAGTTTGTTCCTGCAGCTACGACGTATTCCGCTCGGCAGCAAACCCGCCCTCATTCGCCATGCCGTGCTACATGGAGGGGCTGTTTCACATAAGGACATGTACGGAGTTCTCCATACCCATGCGTCGACCTCCGTCGATGTTGAGAGTCCCTTTTGTCCCATCGAAATTCCTGCCCATGATCTAGAACTAGGCTTCCACCTCTCTCTACTGCAATGTATCGCCATCCACCTCTGGTTAACGCCGTCTACTATCCCTCCTGGCGGGTCTACAAGGATATTCCGCCGTCCAGCTTGCCACTCAACAAGATCTCGACCATCTTTTACGCATTTGCCATGTAGGTTGGCAGTCCAGTCTCGTTCTGGTTGTGTCTTCTTGCTGAGACCGCTAGCCCAAACGAAGACGGCACTTTAAAGGCGAGTATCCTCAGCCCTCTTATCCCGAACCCCTGCTTATGCTTTGCCAGTTCCTTGACGAGTATGCCGACACCCAGATCCCCGTCGACGCGGAGCTTGGCTGCCTCCATGCGCTCGCGCGCGTCAAGCGTGATAATCCCCACCTGCGCACCGTCCTCTCCATCGGCGGTGGCTCCGGTAGTGCTGCCTTTGCTTGCTTAGCATCCACTCAGCACGGCCGGGCGACCTTTGCGTGCGAAGCTTTGGCATGGGTAGAGCGGTACTCGTTTGACGGGATTGACAGTCGGTTTCTTTTCCTTTCTTCCTTCTTTCCTTCCTTCCTTCCTTTCCTTCCTTCCTTTCCTTCCTTCCTTCCTCTCCTTTACTTTTTATTCTTCTCCTCTATCGACGTTCGCTAACAAACAGTCGATTGGGAACATCCCACAACCCCCGAACAAGGCCACCACTACCTCCAGCTCCTGCACACCTGCCGCGCCGAGCTGCCATCGCCACGCTACCTGCTGGCCACGGCCCTTCCCGTCGACCCCTCCGTGCTCGCGCGCATAGACGTGCGCCGGCTGGCCGCCCTGGTCGACCACGTCAACCTCATGTGCTACGACTTTACCGGCCCGTGGACCAGTGTGGCCGGGCACCATGCGCAGCTTTTTGCCTCGGCGGACGAGGCCGCCGCTGTAGGCTGGCGCAGCGCCCCGCCGCCGGCCGACGAGAGCTGCCTCCGTCATCCTTATCCTCATCCTCATCCTCACCCGCAGCTGGCAACGTCGTGCCAGACCGGCCTGCGCTACCTGCTCACGCAGGGCATGCCGCCGCAGCGAGTCCTCCTGGGCATCCCGGCGTACGGGCGAGTCTTTCACGGCGCCTCGCGGCCGGGAGATGCTTTTAGCCCAGGAGAGGATGGCGACGGCGACGACGGCGCCGCCGAGATCGACTACCGGGATATCCCTGCCGAGGCAAAACGCTCGGTTGTGGTCGACAAGGTGCGTGGTGCGGCGTGGTATACGCGTGCTGGGGGCCATCAAGCTGACGACCGGCCTCGGTTTGTGTCCCTGGACGTGCCAGAGACGGTGCGGCTCAAAGCTGCATTTGCGCGCGCCTTTGGCCTGGGCGGGCTCTTCTTCTGGACGGGGGCCGGAGACGGCGTAGGCGAAGACAGCCTGGTGGCAGCCGGGTTCGACGAGCTGAACAGGGGTTGAGCACACTGTTGACAGTGTGCGGCTCGCCCGAGGGCGGCGCGGAGGGTACAGCGCGATGTAAGTTGGTCATGGCATATGCATGTGTACTGAAGAGGTCGAATGCGAGAAAAAAGGGTACGAGTTGCAGAAAAAAGGGTACGAGTCGCAGAAAATTGCTTTACCTTCCATTGACTGCTTTACCTTGGCTTGGTGTGTCGCGTGACCTCACTTCACCGAGCACAGCCGTATCACCGTTCAAAGTAAGTGTGATGTCACTGTCAATCCGTCATCTGTATCTCCGACTTATATCTTCTGTGTCCTGTCTGCCCTGTAGAGCGACCACGGCAGCTTCCAGCTGCTCTTCACACGGAACGCATCGAAATCGGCTGCCTCTAGGCGTGCGAGAAAGTCCTGCGCCGGCACCGCCTCCAACAGCACACTGAAGCCGCGTTGCAGCGCCTGAATCTGGTCGCCGTCACCGTCGTTGCCGCTGCCGCTGCCGCTGCCGCTGCCGCCTAGACCTCCACGGCCAGCACCCGCCACCACCTCCGCCCCGTAGTCGTCGTTGTATTCGTGGCCCGTCTCGCCGACATGCTCGTAGTCGTGGCCGGCATCGTGGCCGGCGCGGATGTTCTTGAGCATCTCGCGTGCCGTGATCAGGTGGTCATTGGCCCGCGTGGCCACGCGGAACACGGCTTCCTGCAGGCCCGGCGCCAGCGGGCCCTGGCGGTAGACGTCCTCCTCGCGAACGCCTACCTCGGCCAGGACATCCAGCGGCAAGAGCAGCACGGGGTTGTGCTGCGGCGACACAGACGCTGAAGCAGACGCTGATGCAGGCCGTGCCAGCACCGGGACCCCCCGCAGCACAGCGACAATGCCGCAGGCCTTGCCAATGTGGCTGGCCAGGTGGTCGACGTGCATGGAGCGCAGCGGCAGCATGGCCAGGGTCACGTACATGAGCGTCGCGTACGTGCTCTCAGCGTACTCCTCGAGTGCCGCCAGGCTGGTAAACGGCCGGTTGTCCATGTGCTGCTGGCGCGTGCGGACGAAGCGCAGCAGCCAGAACTTGATGGCGCTGAAGCTGGGTCCTCTTTCTTTGGTGTTTTTGGCGTTGGTGCCGCCGCCAGCCGTCCGCGCCGCCAGACCGGCCAACGCTGCATACAGCAGTAGCGAGACCGGCTCACGCGGCGGACGGCCATCAAAGGTCTGGTTGATGGTGTCCGTCCAGAACTGCATGCGCATGTGGCCCAGCGTCGGGCTCGACACCGTCTCGGGCAGCCGTGCCAGCTCGAGGTTGAGCGTGCGCAGCGCCAAGTAGGCGTCGCGCACGCCACGCGGCAGAAAATGCCGCACCAGGTACGCGTCGTGGTCGCCGTCGCGCAGCTGGCTCACGCAGTAGGCCCGCGCCTTGTCGACGTCCACCGCTGTGACAAGCGTCCGCCGCAGATGCGACGGCGGGTACCGGTGCAAGGCATGGCGGAAGGGGCGCACGCAAAGCATTGGCGGGTTAACGGAATGGGGTGATCAATCAGAATGCCTCATCATGATCGGGTAGATGTTGGGGTTGATAAATTGTTGTGTAGTACCTAGGAGGCGATGGAAATTCGAAGTGACAAAGTTTCTGGAGAAAAAGCGGGCCCAGTCCCGGAAAGCAGCCAGTCACATCACAGGCATTATGGCTATGAATCCTGCGTGGCAGCGTGCGTTGTAAAGCACAGTACAACTCGACATCGAGTTGACTTTACGCAGTATTGCTCATGGTTGTAGCGTTGTTCGATACAGGTACGAGCATCAGTTACACGTCCACGGGCAAGAACGCGAAGGGACTGACTGTTTCGTGTAGGAATTGCCCGCGGCAGAGGGCGAGGCTGTGACAAAGCAGCTCGAAAATGAGGTCGAGTTGGACGAAGCCAGGACCAAGCCGAGGATGCAGCTTCAGAAAGGCCCGGTATGGGACGGAGTTGTCGGTGTAGTTGTCTGACAAAGGGACGTGTCGGGTATCGACGACGAAGATGCGCCAGTGGAAGGCCGTCAGTGGGTGAAGTCAGGTACAGAGCACGGCAGAAGGAAAGAAAGAAAAGGAAAAGACAAAGAGGGGACGCTGTAGTTTATATGCTGCATGTCCGAGTGTTCCGACTGACCAGGCTGGTTTCTAGGGCAGATCAGATAGCCGGTCGAGATAGCATCTCTGAAGACAGAGGTTCGATTTCCGTCGGATCAAGGCGCAGGTTGATGGCTCGTCTCGACAGGATGCTATCTGGAGGTCCGATTGGCCGTTTGTACTCCGTACAGAGTGCCGAGCTCCGACACTCAGATAATACAAGACGTGGCACGCAAGGCTGCCTACGAAAAGGAAAACGTAATTGTCTCATATCCTGGAGAGATTGATAAAGAAACAGGGACCTGCACCCATCACTCTACAGAGACCAGGGATGGGCAAAACGCGGTGAAAGTGACAAGAGGGCAAAGATGCGCGAAGCTATCGGCGGAGTTCAAGTCCGAGATAAGAACAGAGCAGGAACGTGTGACGACAAGGGCATCGCCGACGGATGTCTGTGTCATTGAGTGCTCAGGATAGGGAATTCTTTGTCACAAGAACGACAACAGCATGAAAGATCGTGGATGAGCACATGCAAGACACTTTCGTACAGCGCTTGCCGCCGTCTTATCGGAAGTTGCTGATCCCATTCAGGCATGTGTTACAGCTGAAAAGGGGCTTACGGTAGCCCGGCGAGCTCCTATCAGCCACCTCTGCAGGGACACGGCGCCAGCCAAGGCACGCAATACCAAGTTCGGCAGGACAACTGATGAAATTGCTGCAAAACTGCAAATCACATCGGTTGCGTGCGAGGATGCAAAATGCGCCTTCGCCGTCGATTGGCTCGGCCCGTTGTCAGGATAAGGATGAGCAGAGGGGACTCTTGTCACGTAGTAATCTCTCGCTCCACAAGAACAACACTCAAGATATATATATCTTCTCTGTCTCTTCTCTGTCCTGTCCAAGCGTCTGCTCCTCTTTTTCTTTTCTCGACATTGTTCTTCGGACCCTTTGTCCTTCACTGCCGTCGCCTTCTACCGCCCGTCTTCCGCCCGTCCGCCCGCCTTTCTTCACCTACCCGGAGACACTCTTGCACCGCACGAAAGAAAGAAGAGGAGATGAAGAGAAGACAAACCCAAACTCTCTCACTACTCTGTACCTCAGTCTCAACTTCCCTCAACTCTACACTGCCCTCGCTCTCACCTCTTCCCTGCCGGCTGCTTGTTGCTATTGTCCCATGTTCGACACTTCTTCACCGACACGGCGACACGTGACCACGCCTTTCACTACACTGCACTACCTCAGCCACCGATGCGGGCTGGGTGGCCAGACAAGGCGGGACCTTACACAGCCTTCCTTCCGTTACAACTGACCAACATAGGTACGAATAGGCTCGCACATCTTCCGAATCCGCCCGGCCTCAGACGGACGTCCCCCCTACCTCTGCGGATCGACATGACCACCGCTGCTGCCCTCCGGAACCGCTCGTTGCTATGACGTTTGGACTCACCACTCACGCTGGCCTTGCCGCCAACAAACCGATGTTGGCCTCGGTACTCGAAAAGACGCCCCCCACGCCTTGCCGTGCCCGACGGCGAGAATTCCGCAGCGCTGATTGGCTACTGATAATGCGAAGACGACGAAACCAAGGGGCTTCCCCTCAGCACTGTCACTCCGGCGTATTTCCCGCCAATATATACATGCACGCCCCCAGCTATTTTATCTGGATCCACCCAGAGCACGACGTCGACGAGATAAGATTTCGGGCAGGGGGGCATTGTGGTGTCGTGAGTTTCTGGGGGTCTTACAAAACCGCTTGACCAAGAAACGAGTGGGGCCGCCGTTGTGTGCCCTGGGAGGATCGGAGGTCTGTGGAGCAGTCGACGAGAAGCAGAGGGACAAGGCGCGACAGCCTCGGGGAAGGCGGCGGCGAGGCTTTGTCTGGCCTCGGGGGGGACGAGGCAGCGCGGGCCTGGAGACGGTCTGGAAGTCCAGAGCGTCACATTACGTCTTTGAGAGTGCTCAGAGAGAGAAAGAGAGAGAAGAGAGAAAGAGCGAAGGAGAGAAAGAGAAAAAGGACAGCGGTGCCGGAGAACCGCTAGGAAGACGCGAGGCAGTCGTGCCGTGCTCCCTCTCGCCGCAACTCGCTCGCCCAAGATGGGACGATGGACCAGACGAACTGAGGCCGTCTCCCCTCGACTGCTACTCCCGAAGCAAGGCTTCTCTGGCGTCTCATTCATCCCTCCTGGGCAGAGACGCTGTCCGGGACAACGATTTCGAGAGTGGGCACTGGGATCAACAGGCTCGGACCAACTGGGCACACGGGCTCGAGCCAGACGTTCGAGTCTCTCCATTCCTGTCTGCCGCATGCGGTCCTTCCTGTCCTGCCGTGTGCGTTCTCGTCTCGGCGGGCTAGAGAACCGGGTGCTAGGCGTCGGCAGAAGTGCTGATGAAGCCCATTTTCCCTATTTTTGTGGCCCTCAGTGGGGTCTTCTCACGGCGCTTCCCCCGCTAAAATAAGCATAGGTACTCTTTGTTGCACAATGGAATCGAGTAATCGATTGTCACTGGCAACGTCTGCCTTACGTCGCACATGGCCAGGCGCAAAAGCTTGCTGCTCGGCCTGTTATCGTGTGTTATCTGCCACTGGCGTTTCTTTCCTTTTCTAGCAGTTGTGGAGATGCAGATCAAAAGCTTACCCCTTTTTGGGCTTTGTCAATCCTCAATCCTTTGTCGTTGTTGTCCCACGGAGCAAGACAACGAGACAACGAGACAACGACGAAAACCACTCGGACACGCTTACTGTTTGTGTGTCTCTTTGTTCCGCCGTGGTTGCCGCAGTCCGTCGTGGTTGCTGCAGTCCGCCGTGGTGCTGCAGTCTGCCGCAGCAGACAGAAATAACAGGCACGCCAACGATTCCATGGCCAGGCTTTCTGGTAAAGAGAACCAGCAGCCGTGATCAGTTTTGTGTCTCTTTAGGCCGCGCTGTCGTTGCGTAGTCTTGTACCTTTTCTCTCTGACTCGTTAAAAATCGAATATAGTTTGCAAATGATTGTCCTCCCCGTCCTGCAGTTGACCGTTGTGTTCACCATCGATGCTTACGCGTCCGGAGACATCTCCTCTGTGCCTATGATTTACACTTAATACAGTTCCGTTTCCTTCCCGGTTCTGTGGCACGCTGGGCCGCTTTGATACATTGCTCCGTGGATAGTTTGCTTTTGGCCGGCAAAAGGAAACTGGTCGCGATTTGGCTTTGCTGAAGACCTCGTGGGGGCTTGACCCACCTAAAGGACATTGACCCCTGCGAATTGCCCCTCCATTCCACTGCTGCAATGTTCTCGTCGGTGTGAGGCTGCGGTCCTCAACTAGCCTGTATACGTTGTGCAAGGCTGGCAGCCGTCTTCACACGCTGGCGCACAGCATCGGCTGTTTTCACATTGGCGAAACGAGACCTCGTTCATTGTGATTTCACTGCCTCGTTGACTCGCACGACTCATGATTGGCCCGCTGCCGTGCGTGTGGGGGTTGCTACACCCGAGACACACAACGAACAGCACTAAACCCGAAGAAAGTTGGTGGGTCATTGCCACGCGCCAGAAATCCAGGTAAAATACGAGTGACAGAGCCTTTTAGCCCAGTTAAGGGGACCGAATTCGCGCCTATTTCCCCGACGATATCGTGTGCAGAGCAATCTGCATCATAGGATTGCCCAGGCCATTCCACGAAGTGGTCTCGTCCGCTTCTAGAACGCTGGTTCTTCCAGTTGCCACCTGCGGCGGGTATTCCGCAGGCGAAGTCTCGGAGCCGTGCCGTTTATTTGGGGGCAGGGCTTGCCTCTTTTGGCATTGCTCAGGAATATGAGATTCTCGCAATGCGACAGGTCGAAACTCAGAATAGCCGATGAACGGCGCAGCGTGCTTTTCCGAATTGGCCAATGGCTTCACTCGCATTTAAGGTGTCCAGATATTTATTTTACCGGTCACCGCGTGGAACAAACAGGCCTCCCTTGCTGTGCTTTCGCCGTTCCTTGGTCTTACCTCCGCGCCTTGCCCGGCACAGCCAGGTGACACCATGCCGTTTTAGGGGTCGTCAGCCGTGGGTGGCATCCCATGGTCAGCGGACAGGGCGCAAGGACGATGCTCAAGCCTGGTTGTGGTCTCTCTCAACTGGCGATGCTGCCCATGGCTGTTGCTCCAGGAAGTCTGAAATATGAAGGACATTTCACATTGTTTCGTGAACCTCGCCTGGTGGAGAAAGCAAGGGTCCCGGCAAGCCTCGGTACCTTCATCTCTTCATCTCCCTGTCAGTTTGGCGCATCGGTCGTCTTGCCCCATATCAATGGGTCCTGTCGCAGTGGTGACGTTTTGTTTGTGATCGACTTGGCCTGGGCGAAGATGCTACTCCGTACGGAGTACACACGAAAAGCGCTGCCATGAAGCCATCCCTTGGACGGCCAGCTGGGCCTTCAGTAGCCGCGGCGAAGCGAAGATTGGCCAGTGCCCCGTGCATAATCTGAGCCGATGGTCGGCAGAGACAAAACAGATATAGAAAAGAAACGAACCAGGGTCATCCCACCATCAATCACAGGTCGGCATGGCTAATAAAGCAAGCCATTTCACAAGAGCATGCACCCCCATGCGACAACGGCATGGCAGGATATGGATACGACGTGGGATACTCCGTAGGAGTCTTTCGTGGGAGGTCGCGTGTTGCTAATTCGGTCCTTCAACCCTCAATGTTGTTCTGGACCTGCTCAGGAGACTCGAGTGTTTACAAGTGAAAAGGGGTCAGCCTTGGTCGTCGGAACGACCAGTTGCGTTCCTTGTGTTCGACGGTGCTTCTCACTCCCTTCTGACCTCGATGCTTTACGAGTTGCCTCTCATGCGCCGTTGCTGCGACTAGGCCGGCCGCCACCATGGAACCCGTTCTCACGCCAGAAATGCACAGTGTCGCGTTAGTGCGCTCGCGCTAGTGCCGCGGTTCTCTCGAGCTGGCAGCCCACCAATTTCCTTTTCTTGCTTCTCTTTGGCTCTTTTTCCCTGTCCTCTCTTCTTCATCCCACACACCCCTTTTCTTCAGCAACAGGGCTCGACGGAGTGCATACCATGCAAACCCCACGCCCGCGATGAGACTCCCCCTCATTCCCTGCCGTCCCCCACGACCTCGTCTGCCTCGTCACTGAATCACTACTCCGACTGCGACACTCCCCCAGCATAAAAGTACTTTTTTGTAACAAAGCCTTGTTCCGTAGCGTACGTGCGCTAAATCTCTAGCTGCGAGGGCGGCCTGGTCTTGCTCTGGCGCACCGAATGCCCGTGTCAGGGAAATGCTCTGAACTGAGTAATTTAGTAGGATTGAAGTTGCTTGAGGCTTCTCCAAGAGTCTCAAGGGGACAACTGTGCTAAAGTACTCTGGCTATCCGAGATT